>VIYQ01000295.1:0-31042 GCA_009928355.1 Chlorella sp. CH2018
GGCAGGGGGGCAGGGGGGGCGGCTGGGAGGGTTGGTGACGCGCAGGGCTCGGGGCGATGGATGGCGGCAGTGGGAAGGAAAGAATTTGCGGCATGGATGAAGGTGCTTATCTTACACGCCCAGCAAAACCTGCGGAAGAAGGCTGAGATTCAAAGCAAGGCACGCCGAGCCGCCCCACCTGAGGCCGGGTTACTGCCCAGCACCAGGCTGGCCTTGAGCTCCGCGGCGCTGAGCAGCAGCAGCTCCCGCGCCTTGTGGTCCACCTGGGGGCAGCAGTGTTTCGGTTCTTGCCGTCAGTTTGCAAAACGGCAACGCCGACCGGCAACATTGTTCAGGCAGCCGCTGCGCAAGGCAGTGCAGCGGTGGATGTGACTTGCACACGACATAGCTCTGTCACGCACCAGTGACACCTCTAGCCCCGGCAGCTCAAAGGCCAGGGTGAGGTAGGAGCTGCGAGTAGGTCCCGCTAGCGTGGCGCCTGCAGAACAAACAGGACGAACCAGTTAGCGCAAGAACGCTGCTTTTCACACAGTCGAGCAGCCCGTGAAGAGCAACGTCACACCTCACGCCCTTGCGCCACACAGCCGCACTACCCCCACCCACCTGCGCTCAGCAGCGGCTCGTGCCCAGGGGCAATGGCCAGCACTCGATCGATGCCGCCCCGCCCAAGCACGCCGCCGCTGCCGTCGCCGCCGATGGGCGCCACACCCTCGGGGCCTTGGATGACCTGAGTGGAGGGCGCAGTTCAGGGGCGTGTTGGGGCAACGGCACTCAGTGCGAATGCCAGCATATACGAGTGTGTTCAGCATGCACGCCCTGTCAGTCAGCATGCACGCCCTGTCCAGTCAGCATGCACGCCCTGTCGACTCTGCACACAGAGAGCCTCACCTGCTCCCAGTACGACACCCGCACGCTGCACTGGTGCGGTGCCACGCTCAGCGGCAGCGGCCGTGCGCGGGCGGCCGCGGCTGCGGCGGGCTCGCCACTCTGCTCGTCAGGGGCGCCTAACGCGTAGGCCACACCCTGGGCCTGCGGCAAGGAGGGTGCACTACGTGCTGGTTGCAAGTGCAGCGCAGGTGCTGGTGCCAGCGGCAGGTGATGCCTGTTTTTCTCTTCTTATTTTTTATGCCTGGAGGCACCGTGTGGGTTCAGGCGGGCAAGGCAACAGCTTCTGGGTGGCGCACCTTGCAAGAATATGTTAACCACCAAGTACTCCACACCCACCTGCCCCTCCCTCAGCTCCAGCTCCTGCGGCGTGTCATACATGCTGAACTCCCACACATAGCCGGCTGCGGGGGCGAGAATTAAAGGCAGCATGCGTGTCAGTGGACCAAACTGAGACCCTGAGGGGGCAAACTGAGACCCTGAGGGGGCAAAGTTACCCCATGCCCACCGCATCCACAGATGCACGGCATGCTGTGCACACAGGTGTCCGCTTGCGTTGCAGTGCATGGCCGCCATGCGGTGAATGTCCAGCACCCACCTGCGCTGTACGGCTCCAGCGTGTGCAGCAGCGCGCCGCGCACGTAGGCCTGCAGGGCAGGGAATGGCCGTAGGAGCAGGCTAGACTGCAGGGCCTCGACTGAGCTGCCGATTGCATGCTTCTGACCAGCACTCGCATGCCCCGCCATCCGCAGCTTCAAGCCACAGGACAGCCCAGTCGGTAGCTCCAGCCGCAATGCGCAGGCAGCAGCACACAGCCTCCACCTGGCGGTACCGCAGCGGGAAGGGTGTCCTGTTCTCTAGCAGGTAGGGCGGGTCCGCCTGTACACTCTCCAGGACCACGTGCATCCCCCCCGGCCCTCTTCTGTGCACCGACAGCCGCAGGATGGCCACGCCCGCGCACGCGCCGCCGCGGGCGCCGGCTGACAAGGCTGCCGCTCCTGCTGTGCCTGCTGTGAGGTGGGCTGCGTCGCCGCTGCCGCTGCTCCCAGGCTCCTCCTCTGGAGGGGGCACTGGTATGACGACGTGCAGCTGCGTCTCCACCCCATTCCTAATGGTGACCGGCCGGCTCCAGAGTGGCTGCTGGTCTGCCGCTGCAGCTGCGCCGCTGGCACCAACTGCCGCTGGCATGCAGCGGAAGGAGAGTGTGTGGTTGGGCAGGTTGGCACCCAGTGGGAGCGGCACCGCTGCCGAGCCGGCTGGCAGGTCCAGCAAGCCGCCCTGCTGCTGCTGCTGCCGGAAGGAGGCGGCTGCAGCGGTGGGTTTAGGGGGGCATGGGGTGGGGGCATGAGGCAACAGGGCGACGGCATAATATGTGCCAGGGACAGGAACACGCTAGCTTGCAGCCCATGCGTTCAGCTTGAGACGTGTACGAGCACAAGGCAGCCATTTGGGAACTGTCCCAGCCCACCTGTCAGCTGCACCAGAGGGGAAGCCCCTGAGGGGATGGCAGTCGACGCACGCTCCCACCGCGCGCTGGCTGCAGCACCCACAGCCGCAGGGCCGGCGGCGGCACCCAGCAGGGCCGGCGCGCTGGCTGCGCTGCGAGAGGGCCGCACCAGCGGCGGGCCTGTGCAGGTTGGGGAGTCGGGGGGCAGATGGGTGGGTGGGCAGGCACGAGGGTGGGAGGCGCAGACACACCCCTTGCTGTGGACGTGCAGGCAAATGCACGTGCAGCATGGCATGTGCCAAACTAAGAAAAGTCGCAAGTGCAGGTGGCAACACAGCCAGCCTAAACCAGCAACAGCCTAAGCCAGCAGCCCCCTGTCAACAAGCCCACCTCCAGTCCAGAGCGGCGAAGTGAAGAAGCCCGAAGACGCCACACTGCTGAAGCTGTGCCCACCCTCCGCCACCACCGCCCCCTGCGGCCGCGGCTGCTGGCCACGGCTCGAGGCAGCGGTGACCAGGGGCGGCGGTGAGGCGAGGGCCAGCCGGGTTTGCAGCAGCTGCAGCGGCACGGGCGTGCGGTTGCTGACCACGATGTGTGGCTCCAGCCGCAGCATCTGCAAATGGAGGGGGCAGCAGGGGAAGCAACAATGAATTGGTTGTCGTCCCAGCAAATATTTCAACGAGCACACATGTAGGAGCTCGGCTGCATGAGGCCATTCTACACCTTGCCAAACCGCAGCATAGCCTGCCCCTGCCATCCCTAACCTGTGAGGTGCCGTACTGGGTGACCTCCAGCCGCATGACCACCTCATGCACAGCACCGTCCCGACTGGCATGCGCGCGGATTAGCACCGGGCCACGCCCGTTGGCCAGGCCCTCAGTCTGGTAGGGTGGAAACAACATGGCAATAAAACGGGTTGCATGGCATGCACCATAGCGCACCAGTCAGGCTAACATGGAGGCAACTGGCCATGCGGGGCGACACCCAGAGTCTAACCTTCTCCCTCGCATCACACTTGCCTGCGGCGCCTGCCCCTGGCCACCACCGCCCGCCGCCGCTGCTGCTCCAGCTGCAAGCTCTCCCGGATCCAGCGCCAGCGGCGGCGTCCAGCCGCTGCCCGCCACCCGCAGACGAATGCCATACTGCTGGCGCTGCTGCTGGCGCTGGCGCTGCGCCGCCTCTGCTGCGGCGGCAGAGGAGGCTGGCGCACCGGCGGCAAGCTGCTGCTGGGAGGCAGAAGTCAGCAGGTAGCTGGGCAGCGGGTAGGACAGAAGCTCTAGAGAACCAGGGGCCAGGAAGCGGCGGCCGCGGTACTCCCCTCGCTGCATGGGGTCGCGATCGTCGGTGGGCACCACCCTCAGTGCATCAGGCCTGGGAGGGTATGGGCAGGATGCGGAGAGAAGTTAAGGTGAGATGGAATGGCGGCGAGATTTGTTTGCTGCGCGCTTGCGCGGTGTACAGCCTGCAGGAGGGCGGCAGCAGATCTGAAGCACTGCGGTTGCCTTCCCATGGCACCCCGCCCCTCAGCTCAGCAATGGCCCGCACCTGAAGCCCTCTGACGCCCGCCGCCGCGGCACTAGCCCACCCGCCTTGCCGCTCTGTTGTGCCTGGAGAGGCGGTGTGTCCAGCGGCACTATGACGGCATCAACGGCCAGAGGGGTGGCGTTGACCACCCACAGCGGGGCCAGCAGCGAGACTGCGAGGGGAGGTTGGAGGGATGGGTTGTCGGGTGTGGAGAGTTGGTACGCCGCGCAGCGTGCGGCAGCACGGCCGCAAGGCAAGCTGCGCTCAGCAGGTGGGGTATGGCAGCAACCCCCTCCCAAAGCTGCTGGCGCCGGCCAACCATTTATCCCTCACCTGAGAGGGGCACCCCCATGGCAACCACCGCCCCAGGGTCCAGCTCCTCCTGCGGGAAATGGAAAACCAAGCAAAGAAAGCGTTGCAAAGCGTTGCACACCGTGCTGGAGTGAGCGCACAAGAAGACACTTCACACCGTGCTGGTATGAGGAGGCGGCTGCAGTTTGGCTGCGGCGCATGCAGCTGGCCAGCAAAGCAGAGCGGGTCAACAGCACGGCCCCACCTTGGCGTTGAGCAGCCAGGAGCCAAACTCAATGGTGCGGTGGATGAACACTTCCACTGGGGCGCCCGTGGCGGCGGGGCGGGCCAGGCGGAAGCGGTCGGGCAGCTGCTGCCGGCCCAGACCGCGGCCTGCACAGGGAGGGGAGGCGGGGGAGGAGAGAGCACACATTGGTGGATTGAACACTGCCTGCCCGCGCGCCAAGGGAGAGGGAGAGGTGAGCAAGTGTGATGGTCAGGTGGAAGGCTGCATGTGCACCTTCACTGCCGGGCACTGTCAGGGAGGTTGGGTTTGGGCATGCTGTGCTGGCAGCGTCGTCTCCGCAAAGGACCATACTATGCCCCCATTGTGTGCAAACAGGATGTGACTGCTTGCAGCAGTAGGCTGCCGTGCTTGCAGACAGGCAGCACCGTGAGCGGCTCTCAGGGCACGCGAGCGCCAGAGAGCAGCACCATCGCACGAGCACACTGCAAGCGTCGACAGCTGCTGCCAAAAGCAGCCATCATTCCTTGTGTTGTTCCTGCAGCCGCAGCCACGTCCAGCCTGCACGTGGCTTGATTTGGCAGCCAGGCGGCTGCAGGAAACTCAACCTGCTCGCCAAACACGCCCCTCTTGACAAGGTGCTGCTGGTGAACGAGCTACAACCGTGTGACGCTGTGCATCAGAAGGCATGTGCACGAAGGCGCGTACAACAACGAGGGAGCTGGGAGCCGGCTGGAAACCGCTGTATCTCAGTGCTCCATTGGAGCGAGCGCGGACTACTCTGAACTCGTCTTGCTCGATCTGCACACGCGCATGTTTCCGCCCACACCGGGTGATATTCAGGCGGGTGCATGCAGCCAACCCATCCATCCTGCTTGACGGTGCCAGAAAAGTGCCACCGCAGAGCGAGATGGACAGCCTCGCCATGCAAACGACCGACCAGCACACAGAAGGGCGGCGGCGTTACCAAGAGCAGCCGGAAAACTTCTTGGAAACTGTTTCACAAACCCTCTTGTAATATTTGCAGCGAGCCTTCAACAGCGTGGCAACGCTGGGGAGAGTGCAGGCAGCAGGTTCCCCGACACTGCTGGTCAGCATGGCAGAGCACGCCAGAGAGCAGTGTCGAGAGTACCTTTCCACTGCATTCAACCAGCGCGGGCTGTCGTGGCACGCTAGCAGGCTGTGCACAGCAGCTGTGCAGACACAAAGTAGCCGCCACGGCAGGATTCACGCTGGTCGCGTGGCTGGAACAGGGCTGCAGACTGCTGTGCAGCTGTGGAGCAGCACCATGAGCCCGGAGCAGCAGCGCCACGAACACAGACCAGCACTGCTCTCAGGCAAGATGCGGTTTCCACCTATGACAAACAACCCCACTACCCGTGGCTCTGGCGTGCCTGCGCTGCTGAAGTTGCCAGCTTGCCATCACAGCCGGGGGTCACCTGGCCCCGAGCAGTGATGGGCTGCAACCCATTTCAGCAGCTGGGACAAAGCATGTGCCTGGGTTGCAGCACGGCATGCAGCCAAGCGGGCATGTGACGCATGGAAAGACCGGCTAGGCCGGCCCCGATGCCCGCACACCTTGCAGGGCAGGGGCACAATGCCCGCCCGCAGGCAGCATCAACGTATTGATGGAAGCTGGTCGACTAGCTACCGCTGCCACCAGCCAGCAGCAGGAAGTTGTGCATGACGCCGTCACAGCATGTGGCTCAGATGCCAGCAGGCAGTGACATACGTCAGCACATTCCAGCAGCTGGATGATGGCTGTGATAGCTAGTCGAGCATCCTCCATCGACATAACTAGCTATCACTGCCACCAGCCAGCAGCAGGAAGTTGTGTTCGGGACCATCACAGCTTGTAGCTCAGATGCCAGCAGTGATGGCCAACACAGCACAACTTCAGCAGCCAGCATGGCAGAGCTGAGCCAGGGGAAGGTAAGTGGGCTGGGTGGGCCTGACAGTGCGACAGCATGCCTGCCTGTACAGTCAGCCGCAATTGCAGTTGCCCGCTATGTGAGCAACACAGAGGCCAGGGAGCGTACAACCCACCAGAGGGCCCTCCTCTTGTTTTGCAGGGTACGGCTCAAAGAGACCGACCACAATTTGCACCATTTGGCACCGTGGGCTGTGCCTAGAAAAAAACCGCACTGGTCCCAGCTGTAAGCAAAGCCCTCCTGAGCCCCAGGTGCACCCCACCCACCTGCATGCCCCTCGCTCAGCACCGTGGGCTGCGGCTCCACCCAATCGTAGCCCTCGGGATAGAAAGTGAAGCTGACCGCCCGCCGCATGTCGGCTGCGAGTGATGCACGGGGCCAAGAGGGGAGGCGGAGGGCTTTCAGCACTTTCGGTTCCGGGCAGCCCCCCTGACGTGTGAACCACTTGTGGCGTACCTAACCGCCTGGTGGACAGGCCAATGCAAACATCCATGCCACAGGCAATGCTGCTCAGGCACAGGCAGCCCCTCCCTCCCACCTGTGTGGATGGGAACCGTGGCGCCGCTGGCCACCTGCACCGTCTGCCGCCCCACCAGCTCCCGCCCCGCCCCTGGCTGCTGCTCCCACACCAGCAGGGAGCCGCCCACGGGCAGCTGGTTGGTGAGGCGCAGTGGGGCGGACACCACCACACGCCAGTCTGTTTTGTGGTGGGTGGGTGGATGGGTTGGGTGAAAACAGGGTGTGGGCGGCGGTTGAGTGCAATTGGGTGGCAGAAGGCATGCATGCAGCAAGGGCGCTCCTTTCAACAACAGGGCCGCTTCCGCCAACATGCGGACAGTGCATCGCTGCTCCATGCTGAGCCTCACCCGTCAGCGGCTTGGCGCCCTTGCTGCCTGCCAGAACCTCGCTCTCCACCGCCAGGCTGAACCACAGGTCGTTCACTTGTAGCTCGCTGGCCGAGCCCATGGCTGCGTGGCGGGGGGAGGGATGAAGGGAGCCCACTCAAGTCGCAGATGGAAAAAGAACAGCTTGTGCAGACTCAGGGCAGCAGCGGCGGCGGCATCCCAGTGCGGCACAAACCCGCGGATCCATTGCCCCCACTTACCCTGCGTGGCGCCCAGAGAGGGGCAGCACACCAGGCGGGTGATGCCCTCATCCAAGCAATCCAGCTTCACGGTGTGTTGGCCGCCAGATGTGCCATGGCTCCAGTCGTGCACCGCCTGCAGCTCTCCCTCCTCCTCTGCTGGCTGCTGGCCCTCCGCAGTCTGCTCTGCGCCCTGCTCCTGCTGCGCCTGCTGGTCTGCTGCGCCCGCGGCGCCCCGCACCGGCAGCACGGGCCGCAGCTGCAGCTGGCGGCCGGGGGCAGACCAGCCCAGGGGAAGCGGCAGGGCCTCCCCGGGAGCCGCTCGTCCCAGCACCTGCCGCTGCTTCACCACCAGCTGATCCTCATGCTTGCCTAGCGGCCCCGCAATGATGTGCTGTCCCAGAGCCGCAGCTGCCCCCAGCGCACGGCCCGCCGCCGAGGCAGCGGCAGCTGCGGCGGGGAAGGCCGGGCGGCCCTCGCGCCGCCGCCGACGCACCCAGCGCCGCCGCCGCACAAAGTCGGCAGAACCGGGCTTGTGTGCACCGGGCGGAGGAGGGAAGTGCAGGGCCTTGAAGTCTGCAGGGAGAGAGGTTGCAAGCTCAAGGCGGGTTGGCGGCAGAAAGCAGGGGCTGCTGTGCACCCACAAGTTGCGCCCAAACAGGAAGAACACGCAGGCATGCTGCGAAAAGTGTAGCGCTGCGGACCGCAGCACCCCAGGTCACTCCAGGCCGGCCACACACCTGGGGCATAGGCCCAGCCATCTGCATCGGTGGCGGGGCCGTGGTCCACCTGCCAGCCGCTCTCCCACTCCCAGCCAGCGGGAGGGTCCACCTGGCACACAGCACAGGGTGGGATGCAGATGGACAGCGGGGCTGAGACAGTGGGGACAGCGGGACTTGCAGGCGCCGGCAGGACAGCAAAGCACGCGGGCATGTGCCGCCGCCACAGCACAAGCTACACCGGCTCAGCTTAGGAAAGCGAACACTAGCTCAGCTTAGGTAAACGAACACCTCTCAGCAGAGAGGGTAGTGGGCAGCAAAGCATCCAAGCACTCACCTTTGGGAAGGAGTCGGTTTCGTGCAGCGCGTACTGGAACTGCCGCGGGTCGCTGGCGCCCAGGTTGGACGCGCTCCACGCAGCGCCCTGCATAGAAAGAGGCAGGGAAGAGGCCACCTGGCGAACTGTACCATGACCATCCGATAGCACCGGCCACCTGCAGCGGCTGCACCAGGCTTGCACTGCCTGCGCATGTGTGCCTGCTCCACGAGCCGCCCTGCCCAGGCCAGCAAAAAAAGCCGGCACTAGCTAGCCCCCACCTGGCCGCTGAGCGCGCCGCCCCGCGCAAACCGCTCGTTCTCGAACACTTCTTCCTCAACCGAGTCGACCGAAACCGCAGCCGACACAGAGCCTGCAGATGAAGCAAGCAGTGTGAGCGCCGCAGCCATTGAGGCAGGCATGAGGGTTCACTCCAAGCCTGCGTCGGGGCCTTGCCAACAGACACTAATGACAGCTTGGCGGCCCAGGCTGGCGCTGACCAGGGTGCACCCTGCCAACCTAGCCGACCTGCCCAGCCCGACTACAAGCTGCCCCACCTCTGCAGCAGCTCCCCCCGAGATTATCTGGCCCTCACCTGAGCGTGCCGCCACCATGTGCCAGTCTGAGTCTTCCACCTCAATCAGAGCAGCCTCCAGGGTGAGCTCCGTGGTGTTGACCAGCTGGCACAGCGCGCGCAGCAGCTCACGCCGCGTGCCCTGCAGGGATGGGTGGTGAGAGAAAGGGGGCGCTTGAGCAGATGCGTGCTTTGAAAGGAGCATTACTGCTCGCAAAGGCACGCAAAGCCTGGCCCCGGTGGATATGCTGCGATGCGCACAAAAAGAAAAGCAGACACAGCACAAGTGCCCCGGCCAGCTCACGTGCGCCACGCTGCTCTCCACCACCAGCCCCTCGCCACCGATCTTGAGCGGGATGAGCGAGGCGGTGGAGGCGCCTGCATGGGGCACTCTCAACTTTAGCTGAAAAGCAGACACGGGGCCCAGAAGGTGCTTTGATCAGAGAGCAGCACAATCACAGTGGACTCGGCCAGCAACAGCTCGACTGCACCGCACAGCCACCCACCTGCCGCGCCGGATGAAGCCCCACCCGCGACGCCGCCGCTGCCTCCCTTCTGCTGCCCGAAGGCGGGCACCACCGCCCAGCTACCCGGGTGGGAGGCCAAGGACAGCGCCCGCTGGCCTGCACAGGGAAGAAGCAAATGGCCGCAATTCGGATTGCTGTAACGGGTGAAGTGTTGCCTGTTTATGCATGCCCTGCCAACCTGCCGCTGCTCCTCCCAGCGCCCCCTCACCCGCAGTGGACGCGTCTGCCCCCCAGCTGTCCGGCACAGCGGGCCCAGCGCCTGACTTGGCAAAGCTCCACTGCTTCTGAAGCATGTATGAGAGCTGCAGGCGCACACCACCCTTCTGCTGCTCCTGCATCTTGGCTGGCGAGCTGCCTGCCTCTGCACCGCTGCCGCTGCCGCCTGCTGGCGCAGCAGGGGTCTCCCAGCTGAGCTCAGCGGTATGCTCCTCCCGGTGCTGCAGCGAGCGGACTGGCACGGCAAGGCGGCCGCAGCCCAGGCTGGCGCCTCGGCCGCCCCTGGCTGCTGCATCCCATACCTCAAACACGAGCGTCTGCTCGCCGGCGCCTGCAGGAAGGGACGCAGAACCGCACCGATAACGTGCACAGTTGCCGCACTTGTAATTTCATGTGCGTGTATGGCAGAGCAAGTGGCAGGGCATGCATTCAATGGGCACTCGTTCTGGCAATCTCCGCCCACCCAACCCATCAGCAAGCTGACCTGGCCGCATCGGCAGGGCCAGCACGAGCCGTTCCTGCCAGGTCACCACCCCTCCGCTGCCAAGCGCCAGTGCTCGTGTGCGTAGCGGGGCTGTGGGACTGCCGTGCGCTGAGCTGCCCTGCATGCCGCGCTGGGTGCTAGCCGGGGAGGGCCTGCCAGGTGAACCAGGCACGCCCGCTGCGCCTGCTGAGGGCAGCGGCTTGCCTGCTGCCTTGCCGCTCTCCAACCGCACTGTGCAGTACAGCTGGCTGGCCTGGCTGTCATGCGCTGCGCTGCTGCCCTCGTCACCTCCAGCATCCGTGCTGCTGCTGCTTGTGTCATGGCCGGCCAGCAGCCCACTGAGTGCGGCCTGCTGGATGTCCAGCAGCAGCAGGGTGTGGGGCAGCGCGTTGGCGCTGACCACAGCATCCCCTTCGCGCAGCGGGAAGCTGGGCAGCGGCTTGACCAGTGGGGTGGCGGAGCCGGAGGGAAGCTTGACCAGGTTGCTGCAGGGTTGGGAGGAGGGAGGGAGGCTGGCAGAGTGATAGGGCGAGACTGTCCGATTAGATGCAAGTGTGCCTGGGGAGCAGGTACGCTCAGCCGCGTAGCCCAGGAAGGCACACACCCACCCGGAAATTCGCAAGTGTTCGCAAAATCCAGCTGCATCGCAGCCTTCCCTCCCGGCCAGTTCTCTGCTACCCCTACATGCGCGCTAGATGCAGTCCAAAAACGCAGTTCACAAAAGCCAGTCAAAAAACCGCAGTCCACAAATGCAATTTTCACGAAAGATGCACTACTGCACTCACAGGTGGTCGCCAAAGTCGAGCTCCATGGCCGCTTCTACACCCAGCCGGTTCTCAACCACCACATGCATGGCGGATGCTTCACCAGCCGCCAGCAGGGCGCGCATGGCGCGCCCGCCGCTCGCCGCGCCGTGCAGCTGCTGCCAGTCTGCGGGCAAAAGGAAGCGGGGTGTAGGGAAGGGGGCAGTGTGGGTGGGACAGTCGGCAACATGGCATGCCATACAATGAGCGGGTAGGAAAGTCAGGAGGAGGCTGCGGCATGCGGAGCTCCAATCAGCAGCAGACGCAGTGAGCAGCATCTTCCTATAGAAGCATCCAGCCAGCACTCAGCCCTGCTCGCCTGAGTAGGCGGCCAGGATGGAGTGCAGCGCAGAGAAAGCCAGGGTGGTGTACACGCAATCGTTGGAGGACTTGATGCTGACCGCCACACCGGGCTCGATGCCGGAGGACATCTGCGGATGGGGGTGCAGAAAACACAGGCGGTGCAGTGGTCAAGCGCAGAAAACACAGGTGATGCAGTCGCCAAGCGCAGAAAACACAGGCGGTGCATTGTCAAGCGCAGAAAACACAGGCGGTCCAGTTGTCAACTCTACTGGATTTAGGGGCGACACAACAGACTCCCTGCTGGCTGAGCCAGGCCAGCAGCACATGAATGAAGGTCTAGCCCCGACCCCCAAACGCCACCCTCACCCGGCTGCCATGGTTGGCGGCGCACTGCGCAATGACGTCCCACGGTTCCACTACAGGCTCCCAGTGCTTGACCGCTCCGTTGTAGCTCCACACCCCCATCTTGAAGCCCAGGTAGGCCTGGGCCACCTGGCGGCTGGGGCCGCGCACACCCGCCTCCACTGCAACAGGAAAGGGGGAAACGAGGGAGTGCGATCGCACCCAGCATGATGAAATTGGCACAAGGGGCTTGCCCAAACACACACGAGCTGTGCAACCCCGGTCCTCCCTGCCAACGTCACCCCGCCGGCCACAGTTTCTGCAGCAAACACTACATCAACTTCCGCAAGCAATGCCATGACCCGCCCAGCTCCCACCTGAGCCTAGGCACAGCTCCAGCAGCGGCACGTGGAAGGCGTCCTGTACTTGCACCGAGGCCTGCCCTGCCTTGACCACCACATTCACACCGCCAGAGGCCTGCGCAATCGGGCAAGTGGTTTGCATTTGGCAGCCTGGCAGCGGGCGGCATGAGACCCATCGGGTTGGATGAATCATGCCGATGCTGATGCTGATGCTGATGCTGCCGAGTCCAAAACATGAGCAGGCGAACCTCGCAAGCTTTCAGCCCGAGCAGCTCCTAGCATCCCACACCAGCCCACCTGCTGCACCGCCTCCGCCTGCTGCTCCGCCGCCGGCTGGCGCAGGCGCCACACGTCGGCTGGAGGGCCGGCTGGGGAGTCGGTAGGAGCCGCCACAAACGTGTGCAGCTTCTCATCCACCGTCCAGGCTGCAGCATGGAGAAGGCAGTGGACAGGGACTGGCGTTTAGGTTGGAGCGGCCATGGACGTGCAGGCGGGCTGCTTTAGAACGAGTACGCAAAGCAGGGTGTTGAATGCTCAGGGGCATGCAGTCATCCAGCTGCAAGCTCTGCCGCATGCTTCAGCTGCGGGCGGATCCCACACCCGTAGAACCAACAGCACCGTGATAATGTCTGCCCACCCACCTGACAGCGGCGGCATGGTGCGTGCCTCCCGCCGAATCGTCCACAGCGGCGTGCGTGCAGGGTCGGCTCTGGCTGCTGCATCCGCGCGCAGGCACTTGACGCAGGAGCGGGGCGGCGGGTCGGTGCCGAGTGTGGCCACGCAGCCCATGGCAACATAGCTGCAGAGGGGGCAGGGAATGTGGTGAATTTTGACCCAAGGGTGGGGAGAGCCGAGAGGCGGCACGTGGGGTTGGGTTCAAGCGGTAGCAACCTGGCACATGGCAGCGTGGCTGCACAAAAGGGGCAGCAATAGAATGACCACATGGAGCAGTTGGGGTGAGAGTGTTGTGGCAGGCAAGTGCCAAGGCCAGCAGCATAGTGCATTGCAGCGCATCTGTAGGGGCCTGAGATGCAGTTGCCACGTGCCAGCTGATCAAAGCCACTGGCATTCTGCTGCAAACCAGTACGTCGCTGGTAAAGCCAAGAACGGCAGCTGAGGGTGAACAAGAGGACCAAGCTAAAGGGTTCCCTGCGGCTTGCCGTGCCAGCCCCCTCTGCGCAGATGTACAAGGCAGCAGCGCACAGAGGTGACCACGCGCAAGACGCAGGGAGGCCGGCATGGTTCGACCTGTGGTCCTAACGCGGTGAGCAATTCCCTGGCCCCGCTGGCAAGTTTTCAGGGGCAATGCGGGAGGGGGGTGCCAATGCACCCGCTGAGGGTCTTTCATGGTAACAGTAGGTGTCAAGCGCGCTGGCTACCTGACCTGCGCACAGCTACTCCAACGCAGGCAGGCGTGCAGCCAGGGTGTGCAGGCATGCACCTCCTGTTCTTTGATGAGGCTGTGGCAGCGGTCGTTGCCTCCACAGGGTGCTACCCTGCTTCCTTGCGTCACTTGTCCAATACAGCGAACCCCCTGCTGCTGTCTGATGATTTGTTCATAGGTTGCCCATCATCATGCAAGCTGGTCAGGACATCCTAAAGGCATGCATGCAAGCGCAGCCTGCCAGGGCGAGGGCAGGTTCCAGCAGAGCCCAGTATCTCGTTGCAGCTGGGCTCCAGGCAGCAGAAGGGATCAGCGCCCTGAGACATGCCCACTGCGCCCTGCTCGTGCTCACCGGGCCTGGCAAGCGAGCAGGAGATGGGCATCAATGGGCATGCCTCAGGGCGCTGGTCCCACTGATTTGCCAGGCACCCACACACACCCATTTGCTCGGCGGGCTCTCTCGTCAGCCCTGCCCTCCCTGCACAGCCCCATAGGGAAGATGGCTCGGCGTGTGCGGTGTGTGCAGCCAGTGCGGAATGCCCAAGGTGCCCACACAACAACGCCACCATCACCCAAGTTGCTGCTGAGCCGAAGCTGTCGCTCCCACATGCCGCTCTCACACGCCGCAGGCAGGCCTGCACGCATTGCTGTTTTAGGCCGCAGTTTGCCAACCGGGCAGCAGGGCGCAGGATGCGCAGGCAGATGTGCTTGCAGCAGCATGCAGCCTGCACATCCAGTCCAGAGGCACCTACTCTGTCCGCACCGACTCATTAGCCGGCCCAGCTGGTGGGCATCAAACACCCCAGCAGGCCTTCGCCTCAAGCTGCCCCTCCATTCCCATTCTGGGAGTCCCAAGGCAGGGCCAAAACGCACGCAGCCGCCGCACCCTCGCCAGGCACAGCAAGGCAAGCCTGCCATGCATAGCGAAAGGAGACGGTGGACAAGATTTGGCTGCAACAGGACAGCGGGAGCCAGTTCACTTCACCCCAGGTAGGTATCCCTCATGAGTACTGTGCCCTCAACATCCCCGGGGGGCAGCGAATGGCAGCCTCCACGGGAAGGTGTGCAGCCAGCAGCAGGCCAGGTGCATACATCTGATTCAGCCGGTACTGGTCACAGGGGGCAATGTGCCACTCAGCGGCCTGGACGGGGACACGTCGTGAACCTGAACAACCCCTTTGAATGTACACAAACCACAGCTGCTGACCGCAGGTTCGATGGCGGCTCCTCTGCCAGATGTGTGCCTCGCCCGCGCAGGAGGGCTGTGCTGGCAATCGGCACAACACTCCTGCAACAGGCAGCGACGCACACGGGCCATGGAGGCGCCGCGGACCTGGTCAAGTTGGGTTCCCACTGACCGCCACACTAGATAAGGCACAGCAGGCCGGGCCGTGGTTCAGGACCCAAACACCCTGCTGCCTCAGGCCAGCCAAATACCAGCACACCTGGATGGCCTGCATACATTTAGTGCACGCCTGCCGCAGCAGCAGCTCAGCTAACAGGGACACTTGGCGCGATGATGCACGACTGGGACACCAGGGGTGCAGCAGGCATGCCACATCCACGACCTGGAGTCGTTTGTAGCAGAGTGCTGTTGGTATCGGAGCATGTGTGGGTGCGTGTGGCGAGGAGATCCCTCGCTCAGATGCGGATAGTGCAGTCCCAGTTGCTGGTACCAAAGGAGGATGCCTGGGCGCCCGGCATGCGCAGGCGGCGCAGCAGCTGGCCGAGTGCGCACAGCGGGCACCTCCAAGTACCACCTTTGGCAGAGCTGTGTTTGGGCGGCAAGACACCACCCTTCGGGTGTGCTGTGTAGGCTGCTAGTGTGAGATCCATCATAATCAGGCGTACAGCCTGCACCAACCCTTTCTTTGCCAGGCAAGTGCATGGCACGCCGCCTGAGCCCAGCACACACAGTTCAGCCAAGCTGAGACGAATGACACCACACGCGTGCAGTGCGGTGTGCAATGCACAGCATGCATGCAATTAGCGTCATCATCACAGAAGGCTGAACTGTACAAGAGTGAGCTCGCGTTGTGTTGAAAGCGCGGCAGAAGCAGGACAACCCATGGAGGAGGAGGCTCCCCGAAGCGTGCGTGCAGTGCAGACTGCACAGCATGCGCGCTCGAATGACATCCTCAATCCATTGGCTGGCATGCGCTTCGTCACTGGCTGCGCCAGGTCTGATGCCCTTCAGCCCTTGCGCCACTGATACATGCCGAGAGGCACACGGTCTACCCTTTCATGCCCACCCCGGGCCAGATCCAAAAGCAAATGGCAGCAGCAGTGACAGCACCACTCACCCTGGGAAGGGCACCGGCCGCCACAGCACCAGCCGGGCATCAGCATAGCTGGTTGTGTCCTCCCACACTGGCTCAAAGCCGCGAGGCGCCTTGACCAGGGGCTGCGCCGCGCCAGGGCCGGAGGCCTCACCGTCTGCAAGGCAAGAAAAACTTGAGCAGCCAACTTAAGCGCTGGCTTGACCAGGGCTGCGGTGTGCCTGGCCCAGACGCCTCACCACCTTCATGGCAGATTTGCTGGAAACCACGAATGCAACAGCCCACAAGCAGCACGCAGTGCCTTCTTGCAGTTACGCCCTAGGCATTGCAAGCATTGATACTCAGGCAGCCTAACAGCTGCCTCCAGTTCGGTTGGCGCCCAAACACACGACAAGCTGCCTCACCTGTGTCCTGCACCACGCAGGCTGAAACGGGCGGGTCCCACCCCCGCTCCAGGCAGTCCCCCAGTGTCACATAGCCGGGAGGTGGCAGGGGGCGCCAGATGGAGATGCCGGGGCCGCTGCCATCGCCGTTGCCGTCCCAAGCCCAGATGCGGCGGAAGTCCACAACTGTGCGAGCAATGGATGGGTGAAACGGTGGCAAGGGTGTGGCAGGTACTTTGCAGTTGGTCCCAACCCGGATGCGGCGGAAGTCCACATTTGCAAGGGGGAGTGGCCATACAGGTAGACTACACAGGTTGGTGTGGCAGGTGGAAAGCATCCCACCACACAGGGGCGAAATGGCACGTGGTTTAGCAATGACCACATGACCATGATGCAGCAAGGCAAACCTGCACCCAACCCCACACCTGAGGGCGTGACGAGGCGGGCCGCACTCTCTGTCTGCAGGTGCCGCCGCGACGACTCAAACCGCCTGAACATCTCTCCAGCATCCTTCTGCTTCCTCAGGCTTGCCACCTTGCCGGGCTGCTGCTGCTGCGCCTGCTGAGCTGCGGGCTGCTGCACGTCCTGCGGCCGGCTGGCCTCTGCTGGGCTGGCGCCTGCTGCTGCTGCTGCCTCGGCAAGCTGCTGCTTGGGGGCGGCCCAAGGCACCTCCTCAGCTGCACCTATAGCCAGCAGGGCAGCAGGGGTCACCCCCAGCGGGCTCCGCAGATCAAAGCTCTGCTCTGGGAAGGGCAGGCTGGCTGTGCCGGCATAGAAAGTGCCCAAGCTGTTGTCATTGCACCACAGATCCACTCGAGGCACTGCTGCCGCCACCAGCGCGCTGGCGGCCGGGGTATGAGGCAGCTGGGGCGGCAGGGAGAGGCGTTCGCCGGGGGAGCACTCCACCACGGTGCCCTCTGCAGAAAGTAGGGCCACAAAGTGCAAGTGTGTGTTTGTGTCTGCGGCTTGGAAGATGGCCGGTAGGTTGTGCATGGGCCAGCCGCTTGGTGTCAAGTGGCTGGCCTGCTTTTTCCGCTTGGTGTCAGGTGGAAAAACCAGGAAGGCCGCGCTGAATAGTGTACACGCGCCAGGGCAGCGCAGCAGTACCACAAAGCATGCAGGGCGCGCAGCAGCAGTGCACCCACCGTGCAGGCAGACCATGGCAGACAGCTCCGGCTCTCGGTCAGGATCAGTGCTGAACAGATCTCCCGCGGCAATGTAGCCGGGTGGCGACAGCGGGCGCCAGATGGCACCGCCTGCCCCGGACCACACCCGGGTGTAGCCGGTTGGGTAGGCAGCCAGGCCGCTGTTGGCGGCCACAGCCAGCACCTCGAAGGTTGGCTGTGGGAACGGGGGTACGAGAGGATGGGCGGTGGAAATGCAGGGTAGGTAGGCTGGGTGGAAGGCGTCAGCAGTCAAAGCAGCTCGGCGCTTTGCAAGGCCACTCTGCCCCACCTCGCCCCCAGAGCAGTCACCCTTTGACCACCCCTACCAAAACCCGCCCACCTGTGTGGCGCCTGGCATGACCACATCACCAGTTACTGCGTAGCCGGTAGGTGCCTTGGCACGCCACACCGTCACGCCGCCCTGAAACAAGCAAGACGAGGATTGGAAGATAAGGCAGAGGGATAGCAGCACGTACTGTGCATTCCAAGCAGATGCGATATGTGCTTGGGGCTGGCAAACGCACGGCATGAACGCCACTTGCAAACGGCGCAGCTGATCTCACCTCTGCACCCGTCACCGCCAGGCTGACCGCCAGCTGACCGCCCGGCTGGTGCTCCGCCTGTGGGGTTTAGCGGCATAAGCGGCACCAACTACTTGAGCAGCTGGCAGCGCACCGTGCTTACTACAGTTCACAAGGTGCAGTGGCCTGACCTCTCCCAAATATCTCACAGGTGCCTTCGCCCTCCAACTCTAAGCACAGAGGGGCATGCCCTTCACCCACCAGCCACTCAGTGGGGTCGAAGCTCCACACGCGCTCAAACTGGTTGCAGGAGGCCAGCGGCTGGTCGGGCTGGGGCTGCAGGGAGGAGGGCAGACGGACTGGGTATCATCCGCATGCTTGCATCTCAAGGACTGCAAGCTTGAGCCTGTTTGTCAAATCCGCTGCTCCACGGAAAGCTGTGGCACTGCATGGCGTCACCGCAGCTGTCAGTTCGCACCACAACCTGCACCCCACCTGCATCAGCGGCTCCAGCACGCTGGCCGCCAGGCGAGTGCCCAGCTCCAGCACATCGGGAGAGAGGGTGAGGCGCAGGTCGCTGGCCTCCAGCTTGATGTCTGTCACGCTGGCCGCTGCTGTTGAGTCCCCTGCGGTGGGAAGCAAGTTGCAAACATCTGTTGACAAACAGTAAGCCAGCGGTGGCTGTGCCTCGAAACAATTCCTGCAAGCGGCAGCCAGGCAGCCAGGCTGCAGAGAGCACAGAGTTCCACACATGACCGAAGCAGCTGGTTAGCTCACCTCCACCAGTACCCAGGTCGGCAAGCTTGAACTCGAGCGCAAGGCGGCAGGGGTCCAGCACAGTGCCCTCCCGCCGCCCACTCATCTTGCGCTTGTGGGCAATATCCTGCTGGTCACGCTGCGCTAGGCGCTGTGCCACGTCTGCATGGCAGCAGGGTGGGCCGCGTGGCAGCGCGTAATGTTGGCACAGCATGCAAAGCGCTTGCTCACCAGCCTCCTGCTGGCCATGCTGCACGGCGTGCCCAATTGTTTTGGCTGGTTGGGAGACACCCTGCGAGGGTTGAACCGCCACCCGCCCACCTGAGATGAAGCGCGTCTCCACCCGCAGGCCCTGCACCTCCACCCGCCCGCTCTGGACCGGGCCCTGCGGCAAGAGGGGTGTGTGTGGCGCGTGTCAGGAACGGGCAGGCCGCAACCACCTCCAGCCAGCGGAGCTCGCACAACCAAGCATCTTTGCGGCAGAGCAGAACATGCATGCTGGGGAAACCTGCTGCAGGTTGATGCCCACGCCTCTCAGACGCACGGCAGTTCCAACCGTTACCACTCCCATCTCGCTGCAACCACTCCCACCTCGATGCGATAATCAGCCCGGATGTCCAGGTAAGCCGCCAGCAGCTGCACCGCCTTGGGAGGCAGCTGCCCTGCCTGCTGCTGCCCAGCTGCCGCAGCTAGTGCAGCCTGGCTGGGGCCTGCCACCAGCTGCTGGGACGCGGCTCGGCTCAGGTCAGCGGCACTTGCGTGCTGGCTGCTGAGCCCGCTGCCGGGCCGGGTGCCAGGCAGCGACCGCACTCCGCTGCCGCTGCCGCCGCTGTCCAGGTGCACAAACTGCAGCCCCACCCCCACTGCAGACAGCACAATCTCCATCGTGCTGCCCTGCTGCTGCTGGGCTGCGGCCGGCTGCGGCTGGGCAGCCGCTGTGGCAAATGCCTGTGACGCCGCCACAGGCTGCAGATCTGCGCTCCTCGGGCTGCCGGGCTCGCGCTGCAGCGAAGTCAGGCGCTGCGGGGAGGTGGGCGGCGTGCGGCGGGCCAGGAGAGAGGCGGCTGGGGAGGAAGGGGAGCCAGCCAGTTGGCGCGACAGCTCAGCATCCTCTTCTGCCGATTGAAGCAGCTGCACGCCATCGTCAGGGCTGGCCAGCAGGCGCGCTCCTACACAGGGTGGTGGCAGTGGGAGAAGGGAAGAAACGGAGTTGGCGGAATGAACAGTACTGCAGGTCAGGCGCCCTTGCAACTGCCAGAACTACGAGAAGCAGCAGAAAGACAGAACGCAGCAATGCTTTGAATGATTGAGCCCACCTGGAGCCAGCTGCAGGCACACCGCCAGCGAGGCAGCGTTAACCAGGCGCACGTTGCGCAGGCGCAGCGTGCGGCCTGGCCCAATCAGAATGAGCGGCAGCGGCTCATCTGCAGGGGAGGGGAGTGGGGAAGGAGAGTGTGTGAGCATGGGGACTTGAAGTGGCCGCACAGCGCTGCATCGCTGGATTTGTGAGAAGCCGCTCAAGGGCTCCAGGTGGCACTGGCCAGGCCTGCGCCTCCGCATGGCCAGGCACCTTCATCGGTGGCTGGCCATGTTGAGAAGCGCACTGCGAAGCCAGGCTACGTGCCAGAAGAAAAGACGGGTGCAGAGCAGCAGCGGCAGGGTGCCCTGCGAACTTGCCGCGAGTTTCAGAGTAGAGCTGTCGCCCGGGCAGCAGCCCTGGCCGGCCCGGCTTGAGGTCAGGCCAGGACACATCACCACCAGGTGACAGCTCACAGCAGCACTCCGGCAGGAACTGTCCCAGGTCGGCATCAACAGATGACGGCTGTGGGCATCCGCCAGCGTAGCCGTGGCCAGGCCGGCCGCCCAGCCAGGCCACGGGAAGCTGGGTGGCAACATGACCACAGAAGCATCAGGGCAGCTTGTCTTGACAACGCATATGGGGTGGGCGCCACAGCTGGTGAAGGGCACGATGCTGCAGTTGCAGCAATTGCTGGTTGCCGGGAACGAAAGCAGGTAGCTGCCACCATGCATGCTCATTTAGGAGCAACTGGCTTGCCCTGCACCCCAGACTGGGCCAGCCACCTCGGCGGCGAGGCAGCAGGCCAGACAAGATGACCGTGCAAGCCAGCCGAATGCGCAGGAGCGCATGGCGTCATTTGCTCAGACTTAGTCGGCAGGCAGGCGGCGGTAGTGCTTCTGCTGAGCGGCAAGACATCAGTGCCCTGTGGGGCGGCACACGGCCACTGCCTCCACCTTGCAGCCTGGACAACACATGACGTGACCGATGCGTAGCTCATTCTGTTGCCAAGCTGCACATTGCTGCACTGCGGTCGGCTTCTGCGGCCCATGCACCTGGCCAGGCCCTGGCCAGGCCAGGTGATGTGTGCCCAGTTGAGCCAACCAGTAGCCGTTATGCAACACCCTTGGCATGCAGAGCCCGGCAATATTCGTGTCTATTAATAGACACTAATGGCTCTGATTCCCTGGGGCCAGCAGAGCCACGGCAGGGTGAGGGGCAGCAACATGCGTGCCTGGCCGAGCCGGAGTGGTTGGGCCAGGCAGAAGCTGCATGCATGAAGCCACCCTGCAAAGCAAGATGCCAATGGCCTCCCGCCTGCCAGCCTGCTACCGTTCACTGCCTACCAGGTGGTTGATACGTGCTAGTCGGTAGGTCAGCCGCAAGCTGCTGCAACCGGTGCTGGAGTGCGGCTGGTTTCAGCTGGCCAAACGCCTGGCCGGGCAAGGGCCAGGCCAAGCGTGGAAGCATTCATAACCAACCGATGCCAGCATTGTCATGCTAACATTGCTGCTGACATTAATGGCAACACTCTCAACCACCTACTGGCATGGAGCAAGGTGGGTAGGATAGTGGGGCGCAGCGACAGCTGACAGGTGGCATACCAGCAAACCCATCTTGACTTTACTGCACAAGAAATGACCATCTGCTGCTCATGCAGGTGCATGGGCAGGGGCAGCAGCAAGCCACTTCGAGCACGAACCGCCGAGCTGTGGCCGAAAGGTGGCCCGATTCTCGCTGGCCAACCGCCTTAAAAGCAGCAGACCAGCTGTTCGGTCCACCTGAGGCCAGCAGACTGCCCAGCACAGCTGCTCTTGCGCGTGGCAGGTGTGGTTGCATGGCCGTACCGCAACCAAACTTTGTGCAAACGACACTGGTCAGCTGCTCTATGCTGCAGGCTTGGCAGCAGGATGGCACCAAGTGCAAAGGGCTCTCCTACTGCCATGCATACTGGAACACCCCAAAGCGGCACTGCATTCACGTCAACTGTGCAATAATCGCCGCCCGTGCACCAACAAACACTGAGCAGGGCTGCAAACGGATAATGCTCACACCGGCCGCTGTTGCAATGAGCAGGTAGAGCACAAGTTGTACGCCGCACTGCACTCCGAAGTGCGCAGCAGGCCCAGTCACAGCTGATGAATGCCCACCACCGGCCTGGCTGAGCTGGCTCCCAAGTGAGCCTGCCAAGCCAAGTGCAGCGGCATCCTCACAGCAGGCTCACAAGAGCATCCACCGGCTTCTTGGCCGCCGACTGCCGTATGCCAGTTACGCTGGGTTGCATAGCTTGCCATGGCATGCGGGGTTGCCCGGCAGCTGGCTGGGCTGGCTCTCACTAGGCAGGCAGGCAGGGCCAGCCCAGTGAAGCACGTGCATGCCATCATGCCACTGCGCAGCCTGCCCGGTGCTCCTTTTGCGGCACAAAGAAAAACTGCCGCAAAGCCTACATCGGCTGCAGCTAGCAGAAAGTGACACGGCTTGTGGACTGCACAGCAAAGCATGTGTCCAATCGGGTGTGCTTTGAAAGCTCAATGTGTTCTCAGAGGCTGACTGCTGTGGCATGGCTCAGACCACAGCGTGCTGGGGGAGGTCGCATGCAGACTGATTGGCTGGGCCGGGCTGAACGAGCATGCCCTGCATACCCAACAGCTGCTGTCCTCACCCCCAGCAGTATGGTTAACACCAGGCAGCCGACCCGGTGCCCTTGTGCGCCGGCAGTTAAAACTTGCTGCTGCAGCAGAATTGGCCGCTGAGCAGCATGTCAGTGTGACAAGCGGCATGTCAGTGTGACAAGCGGCATGTCAGTGTGGCAGCTGATGTTTCTGCCTCAACCCAGCCGCCGCACAGAGTGTGTTGCTGCTCACACGAAATTGGCGAGTCTGAGGCATCATGCCATGCAGCTGGCTGAGGCGCATCGCCTCTTGGCATGCAGCCCTGTCAAACCAAGTCAGGCGGCCAGCAGGACAGCCAGCGGCTGAACAGGACAAGCGCCGATTTGCCAGTTACCAAGAGGCGGACCCCCCGAAAGGCGACGGACGTTGGCAAACACGATCAAGCGAGTCCACGCATGAGCTGGGTTCAGCTCATGCGTGAGCATTGCCTCAGTCGGAAGCCCAACTAGTCAACTCGCCAGCCTCAAGGGCTCCGCCCACATGCGTTGCTGTTTGCGCAACTGCCTCCGCCGCCCTCCTGGGCGCCTCCACAACTGCCTCCGCAGCCGCCTCGGGCGCCCTCCTGGGCGCCTCCACAACTGCCTCCCCAACTGCCTTCGCAGGCGCCCTCCTGGGCGCCTTCGCAACCGCCTTCGCAGCCGCCTTCGCAGGCGCCTCCGTAGGCGCCTCCGCTGCCCACCTGGGTGCCTTCGCAGCCGCCTCCGCAGCTGCCTCCGGCGCCCTCCTGGGCGCCTCCCCAACTGCCTCCGCAGGCGCCTCCGCAGGCGCCTCCGCAGGCGCCTCCGGCGCCCTCCTGGGCGCCTCCCCAACTGCCTCCAACTGCCTCCGCAGGCGCCTCCGCCGCTCTCCTGAGCGCCTTTGCAACTGCCTGTGCAGGTTCTGCTCCCCCAAGCAATACACAACTGCTTGTGAGCTGTATGGGCTCAATCAGCGCCCCAAAGTGGCCGGCTCAGCGGAGGCTTTCCTGGGCTTGGAACGAAATGCTTCTACCACAACGCCCAGCCGCCCAGCAGGGCAGCACCGACACACGTCAGCAAGCACAACTCACCCCGGTGGCCCCGGCGGCCAGGCCCTGCAGCTCTTCACGGTCTTGACCCTCAGCTCCCGACTGGACTCAACCTTGCCACAACACAAGCCAACTCGCAACCCAGCCAGCTCACCCAGGTGGCCCTTATCCGGCAGGACCAGGCGGTGCCCCCCTCCATTGTACTCATATACCAGCCCTCCATCGCCGCTGCCGCCTCCTGCTCCAGCTGCCGCCGCTGCTGCTGCTACGTCACTGCCGGCGTCAGCCTCCATGCCACGGGCGCCGACAGGCAGGGGCGTGTCGGCCAACAGGCGGACCGTGGGGCAGAGGAACAGGTCTCCATCCGCCTTGTGTGCTGCGCCGGCTGCGGCAGAGAGGTGTGATGTAGCGGGGGCGGGTAGTTGAAGGAAGCGCAGGGCTGCGAAAAACTTCCAATGGAACAGAAAGCAGCGGGAAGCCTCAACAATCTGTGGTGCACCAGCTCAGTAGCAAGCATGCACTGCAAGCATGCACTGCAAGGAACAGCTTGCAGCGGCCACATCCAGCACGCGCACCACCACACAGCCCACCTGTGAGTGCGAGGTCGTGCGTGACAAAGGGGATGGGCCGGCTCTTCACAAACGCAAAGGTGGGCACCACAAACTGGGTGACCGCCAGCAGGAAGCTGCGGGCGATTGGGAGGGGCACGCGAGAAGGGCATGAATTGCTTTGGTGTAGACAGCGCAGGCATGGATGGTTTGGCGCAAGGCAGTGCAGGCATGGGAGTCTTGAGCCGATTTCATCGTCCCGTTTCAAGGCTGCATTGCGAAAACAATGCCCAAGTTGGGTGCCCCACCTGAGCTCCGCCACCAGCAGCGGCTTCTGCAGCGTCATGGCCAGCGCCTGGTGTGCCATGCCGGCAGACGCCGCCCACTGCACATTTGCAGAGAGGTGAACAGAAAGGGACAGGCAAGGGCGGTCAGCTTTGCCGCTTTGAAACTTAGGCGCAGCAGCTTGGCAGTGCAGTGCATGCTTGCAGGCAGGATACGAGTGATTAAACACGTCTCAGACACCCTCCCGCTCACATCCAGCATGAGGAAGGAGGCCTTGTGCCCGGAAGAAATGACCAGCGTCTGCTCCGGCGGCACCTCGGGGCGCAGGTCTCGCGCCTCCACCCGCGGCAGGTTGAGGGAGACCCACATGGAGCCCTGAATTCGAGAGGAGCAAATGGAAAATGCACATGTGTAGTGAATGCGTCAGGCGCGAAGGGCAAATGCAGGAAGGTAGAGAGTTGAGCGCAGGGCATGAGCCTCCGCTCAACGAAGGGTGAGGGACGCCTAAGTGCAGCCCTGGACAGGTGCGGGGCAGGGCATGGTGCTGCAGCAGGGCGGCCAGTGAACTCATGCCGCCCACCGCAGCACACGTGAATGCTTGCTCAAGCAAACAAAAACCCCACAGCAGCCTGCACAGCAGCCTGCCCCACCTGTGCCGAGTTGCGGAATGCCACCCAAAGGTCACCCAGCGTGAAGCGCGCGAGCGGCTGGGCCTGCAGAGATGGATTGAAAGCCGTGATTGAGCAAGCTGTGATAGCTGCAGTGAATGGTTCCAGTCGCATGCAAGGCGAAGGTGTCAGAATACTAGAGGGCGCTGCATCCCAGAGATGCGAGCGGTTGCATGCCCCTGCCCCCCGCACACCTGTGGCAGCCCCTCCAGGTGCCGCTGCAGCTCCAGCTCGATCTCGCCCAGAGACACCACCACCCTGAATTGTATGGGAGAATCGACCAGCCGGCAAAATAGACGTCAGCTTCTGGATGGCCCTCGTTCAGGAGGCGTTAGGGAGGCATGGATGCAAGCCGGCTGCAGCCAGCGCAGCCCATTGCATTGAAAGCCAGCCCTGCCCTCTCACCGAACAGATGTGGGCGAGGTGTCCTGGCTGGCAGGCGCCGCCTTGCCCGCCTCTGCTGCCGGCGCCGGCAGTGCCGCCTGCTGCGCCTGCTGTGCCTGCTGGCGCGCCAGCGCCTCCAGGTGCTGCCTGGCCAGCTCCTGCTGCTGCTCCAGCAGGATGGCTTGGTAGTGGTCGTTCAGCCAGGCCGCACCGCGGGGCAGCTCAGGCTCCTCTGCAGCAAGCGGTGTGATGCATGCACCTTTGTATGTGAGCAACAGCAAAGGCATTGCCAGGGCCCATGCCTCGCACACGTTTGCCACGATGTGGGACTGGCTGTGCAAGTGCAGGCATGCTGTTTACAGTAGCTGGGGCTGGAGGAAAGCACCTGAGAAGTTGTCGGAGGCCACCGAGGTGCACAGCTGGTACTCGGCATCGGTTAGGGAGGCCTTGAGGAATGGGATGGCCAGCGACATGTCAAACTGCGGCTCAGGGGAGGGACACGAGGACGGGAGCGAAACCAGAAAGGGCGGGTTAGGGTTAGGGTTCAGGAGGCAAGTTGCTAGGGGCCATCTCCTGCTTGCTGCTCGAAACTCCAAGCGATTCCACCAAGTAGGTCCAACAAGCAGCTTTCCCTCAAAAGTATTTCCAACCACATTGCAGCCACTACTTCTTGTCTCACCGTGGGCTGCTCCCCCCGCAGCTCCTGCTGCAACGGGCGCCGCCAGTGCAGGCGCCAGCCGGACTCAGCATTCTGGAAGAGGTTGCCGCCGCGCCGCCCCGCCTGCACCACCGTGCAGCCCACACCTGCGAGGCAAAGCAGAAAGGGGCAAAGGCCGCAGACATTGCCATGTGCGAGGGCGGCGCAGGCGACGATTGGCCAGGGAGCGTAGGCTGATGCATGTTGCGGCCAGCTCCGCATGCGTTTCGCGCCTCCGCAGCTCAACAACCGCAAGCAGATACAAGTGCAGCCCACCTGAGAAGCAGAGGTCCACCGCCTCCACCAGCAGCGGCCAGCCGTTTGCGTCCTTGGGGCCACCCACCTGCGGTGAGCACTAGGAGCCGCTTGTTTCGCAGGCAAGCAGGTGAAGGGCGGTTGCTGCACAAGCACAGCACCGCAGGCTGGGCGGCAGCGCTAGGCTGAAAGTAAATACAAACCTGGGGCACGATGCCGGCTGTCTGCAGTGTGAGCTGGCCCAGGTCCGCTTCAATGGCGTCCATGCTGTCTGCAATACACAGCGGGCACAGGTCAGCTGTCAGAAGGAGATGGAGGGCCAGGACACGCTGGGTGTGGATGCCTGAACAGCTGAGCAGTTGCATGGTGCGCATGCCCGACAATGCATGCTGGTGGTGTGGGGCATCTGATGCGTTTCTCTTGCAGCGTTTCTCTTGCAAACGTGCACCACGCCCAAGTAATAGCAGCTCCGACCTGAGCTCCTGGGCAGGCGGATGTTGGGTGCGCTGGCCCGTACGTCCATCAGAAGCACAAACGGCTGCACGGGGGACTGGGCGGTGGATGTTGCCGCCTGCACCGCCGTCTGGGTGGATGCCGCTGAGCCTGCGCCGCTGCCCGCCTGCCCTCCTGCTGCCGAGCTTGCCGCCGGCGTGCCGGGCGCACCAGCCTCTGGCGCAGCAGAGGCTGCAGTAGTGCTGTCTGCCGGTGCTGCTCCAGGGCTGGGGCCGAACTCCAGGGGCGGTGGGCGCATGGCCAGCATGGTTGAGATGTAGGTCAGGTTCTCAGACAGGAAGCGGTAGAGGAAGACCAGCTGCAGCTCTGCACTCAGATTGGAATCAAACAGGGCAGGCACGCACAGGGCGTGAGTGCTGACAACTGAGCGGTTCGGGTGGGTGCCGGAATGCACCAGAGACGCCCATAAAAGCAAGACGCCATCCAGAATGCACGCAACACTGCAAACGCAGCAGCGACATCAGCTGAAGTGGTGCCATGTAGCTGCGGAATGGGGGCAATGCGCCAGTCTCACCCGACAGCTGCGCCTGCAGGGTGTAGTACTGCAGGCCCTCGGGCACCTTGGGGTGGCGGTAGCTGGGCGGGTAGGAGCAAAACTCCAGCGACACCTGTGCATGGGCCCGGCAGCAAATGGCCGTGGCCGGTAGGTAAGCAGCGCGTGGTAAGCAGCGCATGGTAAGCAGCGCGTCTGAACTGCACTGCACGCCGCCCGGCTGCTGCTCCCGCGCTGCAACATGGAGGCCCGGCCGCCGGCAAGAGGCTCACCAGCGAGGCGTCGCTGCCCGCCCGTAGGCCGCAGGCTTGGTGGTAGGGGTGGTCCTCCGGCAGGGTGCAGTCCAGGGCCTGGCAGGGGAGAGGATTCCAGGTAAAAATGTTAGTGTCATGTGTCCTACAGTGGACGCAGGCAACAACACCGCGCATGGTCTACAGGGGGGGAGCGAAAGATAGGCGGCGAGTGTCCAGTGAAAGTGGGTTAGTGAAAGCAAACTCAATTCTAGCATGCCCGACATGGTCATGCCATCCACAAAGAATGGAAAAGAGAGAATTGCTTGCAGCGGACAGGCGATCTGGCGCTTGCGGCTGCGCCCAGCAGGCGGCTGCACACGCCGCCTGAAAGGCGCTTCTGACAAGCAGGCCAACGCGGGCTGCATGGCTACATCCTGTGAACAGCGTTGCCACATAAGATAAAGCGGCCAGTCGAGCTCACATAGAGAACGTGGACAGGGCACCAGCACACAGCCGGCATGCGCCACTGCCCTGGCGTGCACAGGCAAGACGTGTGCCAGCAAGGCCAGGGTCCTGGCACATGACGGCCAGTGTGCTGGCGCCTGCTCTGCTTAGCACGCAGGCAAGCTGCTCTGGCACACACGCAGCACGGATGCTGCTCGTCATCAGGAACACTCTTCACCCGAGGAGTAATAAAGTCAAGGCCTGTCCCTACTCGGGCAGGGGCGTGCCCTCAGAAGGTGCATGGCCATCGCCCGTCTGTTCGCTGGCTGACTGGCGCACACTGGCGAGCGCTGTGCGTGGACATGCACAGGGCCTGACCTCACATGGGGGCACCAGAGCCCTGCGGCTCACGAGCCCCGATGCTTACGGCAAGGCCACGTGCGACGCCTTCGCACAACCGGACGCGATGGCTCAGATAGAAGGCATGCCATTGATGGCCAAGGTTTCAGACCGTGCAGACGTAGAGGCGCATCCGCCTGCACGCAGAGCTTGCCGGCTCACCTCTTCCACAAGGCTGCTGTTGAATGGCAAGACAGAAGGGGCGCAGAGAGGTCTCCACGTAGTATGCGCCCTGCTTGCTCAAGCTCGGCAGCTGGGCGCAGACAACGGCGGAGTATTACTCTGAGCATCCCCTCTACCAAGCAGTTTGCTGTGACAGCACACCCCTGCCAGCCGGGTCGGTGGGCAGTGGCGCTGTCTCACGATGGCGCACACCGGCAGCGACTGTAAATGCGCAGCGAGTCCGCCGATCGCATTTTGCAGTGCCTGGGCTGCGGGCCGCCCGCACAGCAGGTGCGTTCTGGCCAGCTCCCTTGGGAACCTGCCCATAAAAGAGGAGTCAGCCACGTATCTGCCCCCTTCAGCAGCAGCGGAGGGCACCCCTCGTTGGTGTGTGCGCCGGGCTTAGCAGGCTGGCCAGGCGCACTACCAAGATGAAGGAGCTGACCTCCGATTGCTTCGGTTGGGCGATGGGGCAGCGGCAAAGACGCTGGACGCTTGCATTTGCGGCACTCTGAGAGGTACCGAAGCGGAACTGGCGGCTGGCAAGTGCTGCTTCACAGCGCGCCGGGCGGCTCAGTCAGTCCTGGTATGCAGTCCATCCGGCTGAGGCATGCAAGCACAGCAGCCTAGCGGACCATGGGGCCGCAAGGCGGCTTTCTTGCTTGCCTTAGCCGAGACAACTGCACCTCCTGGCTGCGATCCATTTTTTTCTTCACTGTGCAGAATGCCGACCAAAAGACGACAAGCTCCCGAAAGCAGCCGCCTCAAATAAAGCAAGGGGTGCGATCTGCTCCGCAGGTGCTTCTCACAAATGGAAGCACTTGAGGCAGAAGTAGTGACAGCGCGAGTTGCCTGTGCAGCGCGAACCCACCCGGACGTTGCCCAGCGTTGATGTAATGACCATGCTTGAGTCTGGCTTCACATCCAGCCCAAATGTGAAGGCGTCCACCGAGGCCTGTGAACGGTTGGGGAGGCAACCCATGTGTGATGATGTAAAAGAAGGGATTGCGCAATGCTCACTGCCAAAAGAGCTGGTGACACCACACATGCAGGGCATGCAAGGTGGCATGCAACGCAAGCTGCGCACTGCATACTGTGCTGTCCATGCTGTGCTGCAATCACCTGGGACAGCGTGGCGCAGCCCGCGCCTTCGTAGTTGAGCCGCACTTGCAGCGTGCCCAGGGACGCCGTGAGGCGGAAGGTGGAGCGATCCCCGGCCGCTGATGCGCTGCTGCCAGACCGCACCAGCTGCACCTGTGGCATAGCAGGTAGGAGGGGGGCAGGGCCAGTGTGTTGGCAAAGCAGCATGCAACCGCATGGCCACCAGTTCTGGGTCGGCAGTGTTGAGCCCCAGCATATGACCAGCCAACCTCGACGCGCACCCATCACCTCCCACACACCCCACTCCACGCCTTGCCTGCTCCACCCGCTCCTCAGTTGGCTGCACGCCCTGTGCAATCGCGCCTGCCTGGCCCACCGCCGCAGGCTCTCCTTCCACTTGACACCCCTCCTGCTGCCCCTCGCCTCCCTCCCCTGCTGCCTCTGCCGCTTTTCCGTCTCCAGCCGCTGCGGGCCCGGCCCCTGCTGCTGCTCCCACTGCCTCCTCGCTGCCGCCAAAGGCGGCACTGGCGGCTGCCCCCACGTCCACTCCCATTGCAATGATGGCTGCCACGGTGGGGCGGTTGCAGTAAAAGTACAGGGAGCTGGGAAGAAGGGGTAGGGAATGGGTTGGTGTCAAACTTGCACCTCCACCTGGCAACGTACTCGGAAGTTGACGCGCCCCAGCAACGCATTAAGCGATGTCGTCGCACACCTGATGCCACATACCAAAGCCCACACAGCCGGCAGTGCACCCACCTGAGCTGCACATCCAGCGAGCTGTCCACGCCCTCCCACTCCGGCCCGCCCGGCTGCCGCAGCTTGAAGGTGAACTCTGCCAAGTCTTTGCTGGAGGCGGTGGGGCCTGCAGGGGGTGGGCCTGGGGTTGGGAGGACCGGCTTGCAAGCTGAGCCGGGCAAAAAAGTGGTGGAGGCAGTGGCAGCAAGCGCATGCCACATGCGATGCCACATGCAGCTGAATAACAAGTGCCCCCAATGCCGCTGATTGTGCATACCCCTGCCAGCCCTACTGCGGCCCTGCCTCGCCCTCACCCCGCAGCCCGCCGCTGCCTGCGTCTGGCGAGCTCCCAGCGCTGGTGCGCAGGCTGCTGCGGGGCGTGAGGGCGCCGCTACTGCCGCTGGCCAGCCGGTCATCTGCATCAAAGAACACATCCTCCCCCACCGGCTCCACTCCTGCAGATTGCGTGGCATGGAAGCATTGCAGCATTTGCCACTTTGCACTGTTGCTGCATGCCGAGCGGCAGCACCGTGATATTTAATGGATGCTCGCTCTCCCTGCACCCTGCCACCTGCCAGCCACATCACCCCCGCCCCACCCACCCGGTAC
>VIYQ01000297.1:0-21296 GCA_009928355.1 Chlorella sp. CH2018
GGCCGCCGCTCACCCGCCGCCGGCCGCCGCTCACCCGCCGCCGGCCGCCGCTGCTCCTGCTGCTCCCGCCGCGGGGGGCGCTCCTGCGCTGCCGCGGGCGCGCCAGGCGCTGCCTGTGCTCCCGCCTCTGCTGCATCCCGCTCCTCCACCTCCCCATGCGACACTTCCAGCTCTGTGACAGGCACGCCCAGCCGCTGGGTCAGCTTGTGCACCACGTGCCGCTCGCCGCCGCTGACCAGGCTGATCACGCGGCCGTGGCGCCCCGCCCTGCACGGGTAGCGCAAAGCGGCGGCGCAGCAGTGAGCATAGGGTGGCACAGCAGCCTCGGACAGGATCAGTAGCGACTGGGAACAGTTTGAGCTCGAGCTTGACTGCCAAGCACCGCAGCGCCATCCATCCAGCACCCACCAGCCGATGCAACAGCCATGCAGTCTGCAACGTGCACCCGCACACATCGGCGGAGCCCAGCCCAGCCTCTACCACCGCACCTCATCCAGACAGCTGCAGCTGCTCAGCACCCACCTGCCGGTGCGCCCCGCCCGTCAGCAGCCCACAGCCCAGCCTCTACCGCCGCACATCATCCAGACAGCTGCAGCTGCTCAGCACCCACCTGCCGGTGCGCCCCGCGCGGTGCGCATAGTGCGCAGCATCGGTGGGCAGCTCCAGGTGGAACACGGCATCGCACTCGGGGATGTCCAGGCCGCGGGCCGCCACGTCGCTGACAATCAGGGCGCGGTACTCGCCTGCAATGGGAGCATCGCCAGGGGTGCGTGGAGATCCTTACTTGGCAGCCTTTTGGGTCCACAAAATGAGGCGAGGTGGGTGCGCCGAGATGGCCATACAAAGAGAAACTTCCAAAGCAGCCCAGGCGCTGCCGGCCTGCGCTTACAGCCCAGCCCCTGCACTGCCTGCTGCCAACACTGTTCAACCATGCAAGCCCACGCACCCCGGCGGAAGGCTGCCAGCGTCGTCTGCCGCTGCTGCTTGGTCAGCTCGCCGTGCAGGGAGGCGACAGACATATTGCGCGCCGCCAGCTTGGCCTCTGCATGTTGTTAAAATGTATGCAGACAGCCGTGGCATCAGCAGGGCAGGTATCTACCACAGTCCCCGCTGGACACCCAGGAAGCTCCGTCAGTGCGCGGCACCCGCTGGTCGGCGCGGGCCAATGCACAACCCATCACACACTGCAAATAACAAGCATCCAGCACCCACCAGTGTCCTTTGCCATTCACATGCACCCACCTGTGTCCTTGAGCCGCTGCTGGAAGTTCATGAACACCAGCGCCCGCTGCACGCCCATGGCATGGATGCTGCGCCTGCAGGGCAGCAAGGGGCAGGCAGGAAGCACAGGTAAGCAGGAGCGCATGGAGACAGAACGGCGCTACATGCCCATGGCATGGATGCTGCGCCTGCATGGAGTCCGATGCTCCGCCTGCATGGCCATGGTTGAGCAGGCCACGCGCAGCAAATTGCATTTGCGTCCTGGCTTCCTGTGGCTGCTTCCCAGCTGGATGCGCGACAAAGCACACCGGAGGCTGCATGCATGGCGCATGATAGCAGCGCAGACTCTTTGCGCCCATTTGCAGCTGCATGATGCCATTTCCATATGGTGACAGCACTGGCCGGGCTCACCGTAGCGTGTCAACCTTGTGCTGCGGAGCAGACGCCACGAAGTGGTGGCGCAGGTGTGGCGGCATGGAAGCGGCAGCACCCGCCTCGCTGCCCAGGCCACCGGCGCTGGAGGTGCCTGTGGGGAGAGGCAGGCAGTCGGGGGCTGGATGGAGTTTTGCGTCCACATGCTTTGTAGACCCAGGTCATGAGCTCATCCAAGCTGCAGCTCCTTGCTTCAAAACGCCGTAACCGACCAGGGCACTGACCTGGGAAGTAGTCTGCTGCATCGGCAGAAGGTGACTTGGCGTCTCCCCAGCCCCAGGCCGGCCGCCGCTCCTGACCCTCCATCCCCGCTTCGCCGCGCTGCGCCTGCTGCGCCCGCTCCGCCCGCTGCGCTGCCTGCGCCGCCTCGGCTGCTGCCTCGGCCTCTGCCGCCGCGGCCGCCGCCGCCGCGGGGGCGGCGCCCACAAACACTTGGCGGGGGTTGGCGCACCAGGGCGCGCACATTTGCAGGACGCGGGGGGTGAGGGTGGCGGAGACCAGCAGGGTTTGGCGGCCGCCGGGCGCCTTCTTCCCCACGTGCTCACAGATGCGCACCATTTCCTCGCGGAACTGCAGGAGCAGAATAAACAAATCATGAGACATGTTGTAACCAAAGAAACATTCAGATCCAACGTATGATGACAGAGTCAGTTCACACAACACGTAACCACGCTGCCGACGTGCCCTCAGGTGCGACCACACAGGATGCACGCCGGCAGGCAAGCGCCACCGTACGGTTTACGACAGCAGCAGCTGGGGGCGCACCTGGGGGGCCAGCAGCTGGTCCACCTCGTCCAGCACCAGCAGGCCCGTCCTGCGGCACAGAGCAAGGGCGAGTGTGATGTCCAACAGGCCCAGGCTGCTGACAATAGCAGGTGGGCAGTCTGTTGACACCACCAGGAGGGCGGCAGCAGCAGTTGGTTCACCAGCAGCAGCTGGTCGATCAGCAGCAGCAGTTGCAAACCATTCCGCCGCAGCGCATACTGCGTTAAACAAGCACACGCGTGGGTCTGCAGGGCCGCGGCGCGACAGATCCAAGCCACAGCCACTTTGCAGCGGCAGCAAACCGAGACACCAGTCACCACGGTGCAGCATGACCTCACTTGTGGGTCTGCAGGGAGCCGTCGCGCGACAGCTCAGCCAAGCGGCCAGGGGTGCCCACAACCATGAATGGCTTCAGCATCTGCGGCAGCGGGAGGCAGGCAGGGAGGCAAGGAGTTCCAGCGAAGCATGGGACAAATGCAAGCCGGAAGCCGCTCAAGCGATGCATGGCGCAAAGGCATGGGACGCAAGGGCAGCTGGTGCACCAACGACAGCACGAGCAGTCGCACACTGCTGCTGCAAGCCTGATGCGACATGGTGCAGCCCCAGACCCAAACGCGCCTTGAGTGCGTCCCGCTGCCGCCAGATGTTGGCCCCGCCGATCGCCTGCTGCACGCCGCGCCGCGCCGACTCAGGAAGCAGGCTCTGCAGCAAGAGCGGAAGGCATGCAGCCACGTGTATCGCTGCCTTCCCTACGAGAGAAGGCGACCGGCTACACCTTGCCGTAAGTGCAGATTGCAGCGGGAGCAGGTCACAAGTGTGCCCAGCAGCGCGCCTCCTAAACAGCAATTGAAGCAGGGCAAACGCGCACCTGCGCCACCCGCACAATCTGCATGGCCAGCTCTCGGGAGGGGGCCACCACAATGACCTGCACCGTGCCGGCCTGCCCCGCCGTCTTGCGCGTGGCTGCCGCCCACTCCGCCTCAGCCCGTGCCACCGCCAGCGTGAGGGCGGGCAGCAGGTAAGCCAGCGTCTTGCCTGCAGGAAGACAGGGCAGCATGGCGGGCAGTTGGGGCACACAGCATGCAAGACGAAGCAGCACATGAGCAAGGCAGGCGGCGCGTGCAGCGGCAGGCCGTCGCCAACAGGTGGATAGGCTCCGCCTAGGCGCACATCACACCGCGGGCGCACCTGAGCCGGTGTAGCAGCGCACGGCCACATTGTCGCCGCTGAGGATGGCTGGGATGGCCCCAGCCTGCACCTCGGTGGGCTCGTGGATGCCCTGTGACTCCAGGAAGGGCTGCAGAAGGGGGAAGGGGGAGCAGCAGGGGTTGGGGGCAGGCTAGGCAGCGGCGGCAGTGGCGCCTGGCGGCAGGCGGCAGCGGCGGCAGCAGCAGCCAGTGCGTGCTCACCACCAGGCGGGTGTCCACGCCCAGGTCCTTGAAGCTGGCTGCGCTACTAGTGGGAGCGGGCTCGGTCTCCGGGGCTGCCTCCGCTGCTGCCGCCGTCAGAGTGTATGGCGCCCGGCGGCCGGTGCGCCGTGCTGCCGTGATGGAAAACGTGCGCAGGCCTGCGGGTTGTACTGGCAGCCTGCCGGCGCCCAGGCGCACCAGCAGGGCGCCGCGCGCGCGGGCGGCTGCGAGCAGCAGTCCGCTCATGGCTTGCCTGTAAGTTTGATCGTTACGGGCTGGCGAACAGGTGCTCCCCACAAAGCATGCAGGCCGAAGGAGCGGCGCACCGCCAGCTCAGGCTGCCCAACTTCATGCAGGGCGGCACTGGCTCGCTTGCAGGCGGCGCATTCAAGTTTGTATTGATCGATCGTTCCATCAGTAGCACGTCCCCGTCAAACGCCGCGCAGCAGCCGAGAAGCGCTTCAGCCGCACCACTTCCTCTCTTGGCTTGGCCTGCAGCCCCTAGCAAAATGGAGGCAGCGTTCGCAGTGTCATCGTGCACTGCCGCCGGGGCGCCGCACCGCCCTCAGCAGCAGCGGCCCTGCCGCCGCCGCCAGCAGCGGCGGCAGTGCTTGGCGGCAGCCTGCTCCGCCCAGTCACCCCGGGTCGTCCTGTATGATGCGTACGATCGATTGGTGCCCTATGAGCAGGTGACATCCAGGGTACTTCCCCTTCCTGCTGTCTTCATGTTTGCCGGGCACATGGACCGTTGATTGCCCATTTTTCGCTGTTTGGTCGTTTCGCACTGTGCCGCCTCGCACGCCAACAGCGGCATTCAGTTGCTGGCTTTCCTCTGACCTGCAGGCATGGAAGCTGCAGAAGGATCTTGTAGAGGAGGTGTGCGCCCTGTCATCCTCCAGCAGCAGCGGTAGCAGCAGCAGCAGCCGGCCCAGAGGCAGCAGCAAAGGCAGCAGCCGGGCATACGGCAGTGACAACGGCAGCAGCAGCTCCAATGCTGCGGCACCCACTAGAGACGGCCCCACCCCACCACTGGGAGCCCTGCTGCTGCTGCAGCACCCGCCTGTGTACACGCTGGGTGCGGGTGCAACCGAGGACAACTTGCGGTTTGATCCGGAGGCGCCGCCGCACCCCATGTATCGCATCGAGCGCGGCGGCGAGGTGGGTCAGCTGAGAACTGACGGTTGAGGGGGGACTGAGGTGGCATGGCCGCAGCGCTCAAGGGGCGCAGGCACAGGGGAGGGGCGGTGCACTGCTGCCTGCTGACCTCTGCAGCAGATAGATGGGCAGGCCCAGCCGTGCCTCCCTCCTCCCCTTGCTGTGTGTACGGCTTGCACTGCAACTGGGAACAAGCCTGCCACGGCCAATGCGCCAGCTCACACTCTGAGCAGCGGCTGCTTGCATGCTTTTTGATCCATGCAGGTCACGTACCACGGTCCTGGGCAGCTGGTGATGTACCCCATCCTGGACCTGCGGCGCGCGCCGCTGCAGCCCGACCTCCATTGGTACCTGCGCAACCTGGAGGAAGTAGTGATCAGGTGGGCCGGGTGATGGATGGAGGGCAGGTGCAACTTGCTGCTTTCTGAGAAACGTGTGTGCGCAACCTGGAGGAGGTGGCGATCAGGTGGGGCTGGGGTGCTGGATGGAGGGCAGGGCTGGATGGAAGATGGAGCTTGCTTTCCGAGACAGATGTGTGCGTGTTGCAAGCGAACTCGACAGGTGTCCAGAGCACGGCGCAGGCAGCTGCCCCATGCCAGGCTGCGCTGGCCCACGTCTCCCCGTGCAACGCCTCTGCCTTGCAGGGCGCTGGATGCCGTGTCCGGCCTGCACGGCGAGCGCATCCCTGGAATGACGGGCGTGTGGGTGGGCGGCCAAAAGGTGGCCGCCCTGGGTGTGCGTGCCTCCCGCTGGGTCACTTACCACGGCCTGGCACTCAATGTGGCGCCCGATCTGGAGCCCTTCCGGCACATTGTGCCCTGCGGCATCACCGACCGACCGGTGGCCAGCGTGCAAGGCCTGCTGCAGGCGGCGGCAGCTGAGGAGCGGCGGCTGTCTGAGGAGGGCTGGGCAGACCCGCTGGCCGCTGGGTTTGCCCCCGCGGCAGTGCCAGCAGAGGCCGGCCAGCTGGCTGCGGTGGCGGCGGCGCTAGGGCAGCAGCAGCAGCAGCAGCTGGGGCTGACGGCGGCAGGCCGCACAGCAGCAGCGGCGGCGGCAGTGGCTGACCAGCCGAACCAGCCGCCGGCTGCCCTGCAAGCAGACCAGCTGTTGACGGAGTACCGGCACGGCCTGCTGGACGCTTTCCAAGAAGTGTTCGGAGTTGAGCTGGAGGTGGCCAGTGAGTCTCGCATGTAATATAGACCAGCAGGCTGACTGCTGCGAGGCAGCGTGCAGCTACAGAAAGCAGAACACAGCGGAGCGGCGCAGTTGTTCAGCTGGGTTGGCAGCAGCAACGTTGTCGTGCAGTGCCCTCGGCCTGTTCTTGCTGCCACAGCCCAGCCTTCCTTGCTGCGAGTGATGCTGGCTCATACGGATTACATGTGAACCCACGAACGAGGCGATACATAGCGCGGGCTGACAAACGACAACCATAGCTCTCAATGGGGCAAAGCAGGCCATACATATGGCTGCCATGCAATGTGCGCACAATGACGGGATCACACTAGGTCTGGCGCTGGGCATGCAGCGGATAGCAAACAGGACATACAACGGGGGCACATGGTGCAGGGTGGGGGCAGGGATGCACGGCAGGATGGCAGGCTTGGATGCCAGGCACAGAGCTGGGGCTATTGCGGGGTGCACGGCCGCAGGCACTCCACGAGGCAAGCAGCGGCACCAGCAGCACAGTTGCAAAGGCGCAGCCTGTGAGCTCGCAAACATGGCCGCTGCCGCTCATCAGCTGTGCCATCTGCCGTTCAGCAGGGCTCCAGGAATTTGGCCGCCATGTAGGCGGTGCGCCCCTCATACTCAATCTCCTCCCAGTCGTGGCCGCAGGTGTCCAGCAAGGTGGGGCAGGTGGAGGTGACCTGTAAGGGAAGGAGGGCAGGCATGGGGAGGAGAATCAAGGTTGGTTTGTTGCTCAGAGAAGCGGTGCTCCCCCGCTTATCCACGAGCTTGGAAGGGCAGTTCTGCCCCCACAGAAGAAGGAGTGCTGCGTGGGCGGCACGATGCATACATGGAAGCTGAGCAGGCACAGCTGCTGCCGACTGCCGACCACTCGATAAAAGCTTGGCGCCCTCTTGCATTGAAACGATGCCTGCCCGCCGGCCCACCCAGCCCAACTCACCTTGTCGCCCTTGAACTTCTCTCCCAGTGCTGTCTTGTCGGTGCAGGGGCCCGCCCTCACACGCTGCACAAGGGAACAGGGGAGCAGGGGAGGCGGGCGTGAAGGAAGGGTGCAGGTGCGGGAAGGCAGGGCTCAGTTTCCACGCCGACGGCAGGCAGTGGCGGCGGAGCGGCGGCGGAGTGGCGGCGGCCCCGCTCACCACACCATCGCCTGTGACCTTGCGGCAGCGGTCACAGGTCGAGGGAGGGTCGGTCGGGCGTGCCAGAGCAGCACGGCCGGCATGGGTGCTGCCGGTGCACAGGGCCAGGATGAGCAGCCAGACGGCCGAGGCTGCCACCAGGAGACGCGAGGCGGGGTGCATGGCTGAGTGAGTGGCCTTGGACGTGGCAGGGGTTGCAGGGAGGGGCTGAATGGAATGGAACAGGGAGGGGCCGCTGCTTTGAGCGGCGGCGGGCCGAGCGCCGCATGAAGGTGCCCGCTTGAAGACGCCGCGAAAGACGAACCGGCACAACCAGCTACCTGTCGACAACGTTTGACGGTGTAGCTGACACGACCAGGCCATCTAACTGGCCAAGGCAGCGCGACATTGAGTGCCGCTCCAGCGGTCATGGGGTGGCGAGCGGCAGCAGCGCAGCGGCGCAATTTCACGCCCGCCAGTTTAACTGCCTGTAGCTCCCGGCTCCCAGCTCAGTCCCACGGCCCAGTGCGCAATGCCCTCAGCCACAACCGTGCTTCTGGCCTGCACCTGGGCAGCTGCAGCTGCCGCCGGCGCCGCTGGCGCCTTCCCAGGAGAGCTGGGCGGGTCTGGACCTTCTGAGAGGCCCTGCCTGACCGTGCTGGACGCTGCTGGGGGGATGCTGGCGCCCAGCTGCCCCCGTCTGACTGGGGCTACCAGCTCCTTGTGCAGGTGGGAGAGCACTGCAGGCAGGCGGAGCCGATCTGCTGGAGTCGGCTGCCCTGGCTTGGAGCTCGGCCAGCCCCAGCGGCAGCCGCACCCTGCCGGCCGCCGTCGCCACCGCCGGCACGCCGCCACCGCCGCCCGGCAACGCAGCCACCGCGCTTGAACGGCTGACGGGAGATGGCAGCAGCGCTGCGCCGGTTCCACCTAGCCAGGGAGTCGAGCTAGACCTGCCCATGTCCTTGGATGGGGCACTGCCGCCTGCTGCAGTAGCGGGTGCTGCGCCAACCGGCAGCTCCGCAGCCACAGACGGTAGTGCCGCAGCAACTGCCACGCCCGCCCAGTTTGCCACCCGCGTTGCCATCGTGCTCACTGAAACCAACGACACAGCGGCAGCCGAGGCAGTAGCAGAGGCGGCAGCGCTTGCATTTGCAGCCGGCCAGCCCGCGGCGGCTGTTGCGTTTGCGCAGGTAGGCTGCCTGGATGTGGGTGGGAATCAGGCTTGCAGGCTTGCGGGCCCTTTGCTGCCATTGCATGCGCTGGCCCCATTGGTATGATGCACCGCCCGCGCCCTCCTGCCATGCAGGCCACCGCCGCCAGCATGGCGTTTGGTCCCAGCGAAACCTTGAACCAGGCGGTGCTGCAAGCGTTCAGCCAGGGCGGCGACTTCTCCTCCTACTTTGGCTCAGCCCTGGCCACCGCCGCTGCCAACCTGCTCAGTGTGGGTGCTGATGCGGCCGCAGTGCCCACCGCATTGGTGGAGGTGAGGCTGTGTCTTGGGATGGCGGCTTGTTTGTGGCGCGTTGGATGGCATGTGACGCACGGGATGCCTGCTCAGCTTAGCTTCTCCGCCTTGCGCAACAGACCACTCCGGGCTGGCTCTGCCTATCGCCTCACGCCCGGCTGGGCCTGCATGCCAGGAGATGGGCCGTTGGCAGGCGCGGTCTCAGGATGGCCGGAACCTAGACGTCTGCCTTAACGCACCCCTTCTGCTTCACCCTTCACCCTTCTCCTCTGCGTCCCAGAGCATGGCGGATGCTGCCGCCGAGGGCTTTGGCCCAGCCGCCTCCCAGGCCCTGGCGGCCGCCCTGTCCGCATCCCTTGACCTGGCCACCCGGGTCAGTGCGGTGGTGGCCTCGGCAGGCAGCTCGGCTGCGCCCGATGATGCGGAGGCACTGGCGTCTGCCTTCGCACAGGTGCGGGGTGTGATGGGATCCACATGGGAACGGATGCAGCGGCTGGAGGGAAAGGGCGCGCAGCAAGCCCTGGCATGAGGCGCCGATCGATTGCCTGTGGTGAACTCAGCACACACACGCACTACTAACGCACGAAACTGCCCCTCCCGTCCCACCAGGCCGCTGCTGCAGCAGCCACGCGTGGCGCCGACACGGCTGCCGCTGCTGCCGTGTACATGTCACTCACGGCTGGGGGACTGTTTGCTGCTCACTTTGTGGATGCACTGGCGGCTGGTGGGGCCTCCTCTGCTCTCTGCTCAGCCGTCCACGAGGCACAGGTAATCTCGGCAGCGCGCTGCTATGAAACTGCTATGGAATCATCACCGCTTTCGGCAGCGGCAGCAGCTGCATGAGCATGAACAGGCACACTGCGAGACCCAGCGAGACCCAGCGATGCGCGTGTCTGCACCCAGCTGTCTCACTCCGTTCTTTGCACCCTGCATCGCGCTGCGCAGACCCAGGCGACGGCGGAGGGGAGCACGGCTGCTTTCAATTCGGCGGCGGGCAGCCTGCTCACCCTGTGCAGCTGAGGGGCCTGTGAGGCGGCACAGTATCGATCGTGCAACATGCGCGTGACTCTGCAAAATGTCAGCACTTCTGCCTGTGCGCGTGATGTACCCCAGTTTTTGGGTTTGATGCAAGTTCGCGTTAGACTTCCTTCTACCAGCAACAGATGCATGCAATACATGGATACCAGAGGGCACCAGCGGGGAAGGGGGTGCACAGGGAGGTGCGAGGAGCAGAGGGATCGTCACAGAGTGCTTCGTCAACGGAGGGACTAGAGCAACTTGAAGCCAGCAAAATGCATGCGTGCAGAGGAAAAAGCGGGTAGAGGGCGCAATGTACAGCAGAAATGGGTGCCACATAGTGAGAGGGGGCATCATACTTACATACAGGCGGGTATGCACAGGACTGGGGAGTACAAACATGTAACGGGCAGGCTGAGCCAGTGCGGCAACCATGGTGACAAAAACGCGGCGGGTTTGGAGTGGTACAGAGGCAGCGGCAGCCGGGAGACTGCTGCCACAGCTGCGCTGCTGCCACCGCCGCACTCTGAACGATGCCATCCAGCGGTGAGATGCTTGTGTGTTCATTCAGAAGGCGTGCGCGCTGTCCAGCAGGTGCGCCACCTCAGCCTTGGCTCCAGCCGTCAGCCGGTGGCAGCCCAGCACGTTCAAGCTGCAGGCACAACAGGGAGCGTTGGACGCGTATGAACCGACGGCAGATGCACTGGAGCCGCAGTGTCTGCTGTGCGTTACAAGAGCAGGCTCATCCTCAGTGCCCTGTGCAGCCCAGCGCACCTCAGCAGGCTGGTCATGCGGCCCAGCGTGCGCAGCGCGTCATCCGTGATCTTCCAGCTGCAGAGATTGGAGGACAGGGGGCAGGCAGCAGCGAGCTCAGCGGCACGATGCAGGCAGAGAGTTATGCAACAGCTTGATGGCAGCTCCACAATGTTCTAGAGGACCCTTTGCAGCAGAAGCAACCCAAAGGGAGCAAGGCTTTCGCCCCCAAGAGCCTGCTGCATTACTTCCATCTTACCTGTACATCAGGTCCAGGCGGGACAGCGCGCTGAGGGACGCCAGCGCCGCGATACCCTCATCCCCAAACTGCCTGCGCCAGGTGACGGGGCAGACGATGCAGGAAGCTGGCAGGTCAGTCGGCAGGAGCAGCGGGGTCCTTCCCCGCAAGCCCCGCACTGTCCCCTCGAGGGCTGTGCAGCACAGTATCGCAACACAGAGCAGCACAGTGCTGCCTGCAACGACCAGCACAGTGGGGGAGCAGCGTGCGCTGTGCATGATTTGCTCACTCACCAGGCAAACTGCAGCTCGAGGTCCTCCAGGGCGCGCAGGCAGGCCAGGTGGGCCACTCCTGCATCCGTCACCTCGCCCATGCCCTGCAGCAGGAAGGGAGGGAGGGCGCAGACCGCGGGGGGGCATTGGCAGCGGCTAATGGCGGCGCACACAGGCAGTGCCCTGGTGGCCCTACAGTTCGATCAAGCAGCCCAAGCACAGCAGGGGCAGAAGCAGCACCAATTCTGGCGCCAGCGCCATGAGAAACTGCAGCAGCGCTCGCAGTGCCAGCTTGCCTGCAGGCAGAGAGAGGTCAGGTGCTGCAGCTTGGGCGCAATGGCCGCCAGCCCAGCATCCCCCACACGCTTGCACTGCTTCAGGTTGAGGCTGCGGGGAGGGGCAGGGTGTGCAGTGTGGTTGTGAGACAGCATTGCAACTGTTTGCAGGGGCAAGTGCACCAGTGCGCCAGCACACTGTCCTTCAGCCAGAGGCACAGCATTTCACAATTGCAGCATGCACCCATCCAATGCATCTCTGTTGTACCTGCGCAGGGCGGTCAGGCCCGCAATGGCCGCCACCCCCGCATCGTCCACTGCCGCACTGTTCTGCAGCTGCAGGCTGGTGAGGGCTGGCAGGTCCCAACCTGCCATGCCCGCCCCAGTGATGCCTGCAAGGGAGGACCGATGAACGAGCTGAGGCGGCTGTGGGGTCCCACTTTCCTGTCAGGTCAGCATGCGGCAGGAGCTGCCGAGGCTCGCACAGCAACACGTTGCGGGCATTTCAAGCAAGTACATAAACAAAGTGCTGCCTCACCGGGGCACTCGCTGAGGTTGAGGCTTGCCAGAGAGGTGAGGCAGCCCATCTTCTCCAGCCCAGCGTCGCTCAGCGTGGAGCAACCCTGAAGGACAAGGTACAGTCAAGCAGGTGGTGAGGAGAGTGGGAGATGACGGCAGCCCATCTTCTCAGGCCTTCAGCGTCGCTGAGGGTGGAGCAGCCCTGCAGGGCAAGGTGTAGCAGGCTGAGCGCAGTGAGACAGTGCAGCATGGGAGCCTCTTGCCGCTTCTCGATACCACTGCTTGAATCCCTGCCACCGGCTAACAACAGTTAGCAACCACTCACCTGCAGGTTGAGCGCGGTGAGGCAGCGCAGCGCGGGGGCCACTGCCGCTAGGCCGGCATCCAGCAGCACCACGGATCGGCAGCCTTCCAGGGACAGCTGGCGCAGGCCCGTCAGCGTGCTGCACCACAGATGCGGGATGAAGGGCACGCATTGGCAGCAGCAGGAGGTGCTGGACGTGTACCGGCCTGCTACAGACAGTACTTGGAGCCGCTGAAAGCCTCTGTGCACCCCATGCGCAGCAACCCATGCACAGCGCGCACCTCAGCGCACGCAGCGCCTGGCCGTAAATGCCGGTGCAGCCCCCCAGGTTGAGGGCCGACAGGCGGGCCAGCGCGCTCAGCGCGCTCAGTGCAGCGGGGCCGCGCAGCCCGGTGCAGTGCTGCAGCTTGAGCGATTCGAGGCAGGAGAGGGCGGAGAGGGGGGCGAGGCCGGCTGGCGACAGCTCCTTGCAGCCTGAGAGGTCTAGGTGCTGCAGCGCGGACAGAGCCGTGAGGAAGCCCAGGGCACCGTCTGCAGTGAAGCAGGCACGGGGGCGAGGCGTTGGTTCTGGCTGGCAAGCGGGCAGGCACCTCCGTAAAACGCTGGCACCAGGGCATGAAGGGCATGCAAAACAAGCTACGGTGAGGTGCCAAGCAAGCATGCTGTTCATCCAACCGTGCAAGCAACCCTTGCAAGCCATACTAAGTGAAGAGGTCCACACCGCAGGCGCACCTGTGAGGCGGTCGCAGCCGCGCATGCAAAGTGCGGTGAGGCCATGCAGCGCGGGCAGGCCAGACAGGCTGCCGCCGCCGGGGTTGGCCAAGTTGCGGCAGCCCTGCGGCACACGGACAGTCAGCACGCCGATCAAACAGCCGGGGTTGTTGTTGCAGGCAAAGAGCAGGCAGGTATGGCTTGTGTGTCACACGGTGTGTGAAGCATGCTGCTGGCGCAAAAAAGTTGGGGCTGCCGCAAGCCAACTGGAGAGCACGCACCTGCAGGTTGAGGTCCTCCAGCCTTGACAGGCCTGCGATCGGAGGGAGGCAGGCACGAAACTCGCATGGCGCAACGAGCGGGCAAACCGCTACACCCAGAGCCCACACGCAGGGGAGGCATCCCATCCCGCGGGATTGTCAAGCAGATATCCAGCCAGCCAGCCAGCTAATGAGCAACACACACACACACACAACTGGTGCCCCAGGCCTCGGTGCCCCAGGCTGCGACCTGCCACACGTTGCTTGCACATCACACTGATTCAAACTCATGGAACTCGCAAACACATGGACAGGCGCGCACCCGACAGGTGCTCCAGGCCTCGGTCTGTGACCTGCCAGCACTCCTGCAGGTTGAGCTGGGCCAGCGACCGCAGCGTGCTCAGCAGCTCCACGCCGTCGTCCACCAGGCTGCAGCATCGGTGGAAGCAAACCAGCAAGGGGTCTGACCGGGGTGATGGGGTGGTGGCGCGCCTCCACCGTCGGGCTAGCCTAGGGTGGCGCGCCATTACCCCAGCAGTGGGGGCACGCATCGGCAGCGGGGCCACACAACCAACCAGCCAACCAGGTCAAACGCCAGGCCTGCACACCACTGTTTCACCTGTAGCAGCCCTTCAGGTTGAGCTCCCGCAGCTGCTGCAGCCGGGACAGCTGGGTCAGGCCCTGCATGAAACAGGCCAGGGGACCCAGGGGACACGCACTTCACCACAACATTGGGTAGCTGGTGGCTGCGGTTGGCGGCAGGCTAGCCGAGCCCAGCGTTCGACATGTACGCGGTCATACACTGCGCCCCCAGCCTGCCAACACCACAGCATGAAGCTCGCGACAGCGGCAGCCCCACAGCAGCATATTTGCCTTGCAGTCTGCCTCTGCTGTACTCACCACGCCCCGCAGGTGCTCGCAGGCCCGCATGTCGAGGCGAGCCAGGCGGGTCAGGCCCGCCAGGTGCGCCAGGCAGCCGTCCTGCAGCTGCTGGCAGCCGCGCAGCGACAGGTCCTCCAGCAGGGGGAAGTGGCGCAGCACGGACAGGCCGTTCTCTGCAGGGTCACAGGGTGGAGTGGGGGCAGCAAAGTGCTGAGACCTGCACGTAGTTGCAAGAAGCAGGCAGGGAGGCACGTGCCAGCAAGCGGGACGTGAGGGAAACCGCAGCGCCCTTGCTGCGCCCACACGAATCACTCCCAAAGTGTTTGTCTGTGTGTTTGTATCGGCACCAGCCATCTGCGATTTAAGCTCACCTGTGACCCGCAGGCAGTTCCACAAGTTGAGCGATGTGAGGCGGTACAGCGAGGAGAGGTGCGCCACGCCTGCAGGGGGGGATGCAGGCGCCAGTTGCACTGGAGTCCCAAGCCAGGGGCCGCAAAGCACATTTGAGGCCTCGGCAGTGCGGGCAGAGGTGCGACACCACGCCGCAGCCGCACCGCGTGCAATGGCGTATTGCAGCGGGAGCCCAGAACAGGATACCCCCAGCCCCAGCCAGCTGCAGGCGCACCCTCATCCGTCACGTGGGTGCACCCTGCCATGTCCAGCGCCCGCAGGTGGGTGCAGCGTGCCACCTCAGCCAGCACTGCATCGCTGACGGTGGACACGCGGCTGCATCCGCCGATGGCCAGCTGAGCGAGGCTGCCCGCCAGGCCAGAGGCCAGCGCTGCAAAGCCGCGCTCAGTCAGCAACACGCAGCCAGCGAGGTCTAGAGACGCCAGCGGCGGGCGCGGCGGCGGCGGCTTGGCAGCGCCGGCGGCGGCCGACAGGCTGCGGGTGCCGCCCGGCGAGCGCAGCAGCACGGGGGGCGGGGAGCCCACAGCGCCAGGTGCAGCGCCGGCGGGCGCCTGCATGCCGGGTCGCCACAGAGTCAGGACGGAAGGTTAGGCAGTGCATGCTAGTTGCACGGCAGCGAGCTTAGAGGCTGCTCACTTCTCATCGCCTGGCAGCTCATGCTTCCAGGCCACATGTGCTGCCGCCTCACCCAGAGCTGTGGCAGCTCGCGCCCGCTCAGCCCCGCCAGCTTGGCCAGCCCCACATCGGTCAACTTGACACAGTTGCGCAGCACCTGCAAGAATGCATGCCAGGTGCAGCAATTGTGGTTCTTGCGACCCTGAATGCGTGCGTGGCAAGATGTGGCGTGCCAGGCGGAGCCGGCGGAGCCTGTGGGGATCTGTGCAGGCTACGGATAGGGCAGCGCTCCACCCAGCCAATCTCGCGATCAACTCACCAGGCGCGCGAGGCGGGGCAGGGCGGCCAGCTGCGCAATGCCATCGTCCGTCACGCCCTCGCAGCCGCGCAGGCTGACGCAGCGCAGCGTGGCCAGCAGGCGCACCCCATCCAGCTCCCAGTCCTGCAACGGGGACGAAACATGCCAGCTGAGTGTTCAGCAGTGGCACAGTACAGCGTGCAGCAGCAGCAGGCGGCGGCGGCAGCAGCAGCAGTGGGTGGGCATGCAAGGTCCAGACACATCTGCTGCCCCACCTGCAGCCGCCGGCACTGGCTCAGCTCCAGGACTTGCAGGGAGGGGAAGCTGCGGGCAGGGGGGCGCAGAATGGTTCGATGAGGGGCAGCAAGATGCCCGATGCTGAAGGCAGCACCCCTCTGCACGCACACGCTCGCATCGTGCACCAACCGCACCCATGCCGCACCTGGCGGCCGCCAGCGTGCAACGCAGCTGGCGCGGACGCAGCAGCTGTACGTTGCTGGACAGCGCAGCGTGCCAGTCGGCGCACACCAGCCGAGCCGACTTGACATCTGCTGGTGACAGGCTGAGCGCCACCCAGCGCCACACATCTGCTGGCAGCTCACACCAGCACTTCTCCTCTCCGCGCTCCCCCGCCACAAGGTGCAGCGGAGCGGTGGCGGCGCGTGCGGCGGCGGCAGCAGCGGCTGCTGTGGCATCGGCACGAGGTGAGCCGTCGCTAGTGAGGAGGGCCTCCAGCAGGCCTGCGCTGCGTGGCGTGGGGCAGCCGCTACTGGCTGGCGAGCCGCTGCTGCCTCCCAGGGATCCCAGGGAGCCTGCCAGGCTCAGCTCTCCAGGCCACAGGGCCCTGCGAGCGCCGCCCAGATCGCCGCCAACTGGCTCCAAGCTGCCGCCGCTGCTGCTGCCGCCCGAGTGGGGGCGTGGGTGCGAGGCTGCGGGCGAGTTGAGCTGTGCTGCCTCCAGGCGCGCCAGCAGCTCCCGGCTGAAGTCTCCCATGGCTCAACTGGCTGCTGGGGAGTCGACACAAGGGCGGGCTGGAGTGGGTGCTGCGACTGGCGGCGCCGCTCAGGCTGGCGGCTGCAAGGGAGGTGTAGCGGCAGACGTGTCGGCGCCGTGCTGCACTGCAGTCAGAGGCTCGAGAGCAACATGCTGGGAGGAAGAGCGGCCTGGGTTGCGAGCAAAGCCCCACATGGCAAAAGCGGGCATGGTGGAGCTTCGCGCGGGGCGCCGCAGCCCTGCCCCGCACCTGCAGCCTATGCTACGCTGCTCGCAGGGGTCGCCGGCCGGCACAGCACCCGGCCAAGCCCTAACCGCGCGATGCTGCCTCTGCAGCGGCCACCACCCACGCTCGCGACTTGTAAGAGCTGTTTTCAGGCTACTGGAACCTAGCAGTGCCTGGGAGACGAGTGCCCACCCTGGGTAGCATGCCGACGTCGCCTCGCGCAGCCTCAGCATGCGGCAGCTGGGACCCAGAGGCGAGTGCCTCAGCCGGCGGCGGCGCCCCTGATGAGGAACACAGCATGCCATGTACAATTGCTGTGTAGCTGCTGAAACAGTCATTGCAGGCGTGCCTGACCACCCTTCGGCATCAGGCGTGCGGCGTGCATCGATGTCGGCGGCGGCAGCAGGACGCAGAGTTGAGCGTCAGCTGCCATCAGGGACTCCTGTAGTGTGGTGTGAGGGTCAGCAGCAGACGCGTTTTATCGCGCCTCGCCCCTGCTGGGCGAGCACATGGTGCAACACGGTGTGTCGCAGGCGGGACGGGCAGTGCGGCAAGCCACGGCAGCGTGACTCCCAGCCTCTCACGGCTGGATCGGCCTTGCACCCGTCTGCGCTTGCGCTAAACCTGCCGGTCCGCACCTGGCTCGTAACAGGAGGCTCACCGCTCGTCCCTATGGTGTCCCGGCGCGCCTGCGCGGCGCTGGCGCTGCTGCTGCTGGCCATTGCCGGCGCACATGCCGCCGAGAAGCTGAAGATCACGATCCTGGCGAGTGGGGGTCTGTGCGCTCTGTTTCGCCGGGCAACCCCCACCCAGGGGCCTGGGCCTCTTGCAGGCGCTTTTAGCTGCTGCATGACGGCCTCTGGAGCGCCGATCTCGCCGCCACCCCCGCGATCAGCTCACTGGGCGCCCGCCGCCGCTCTGCCGCCGCACCACTGGGAGCCGCCGCACCACAGCTCCAGCGGCCGATGGCAACTGCAAACGTCAATTTTGCACCAACATTGATACTGCTTCTCAGCTGCAACTTGCGAAATGGGTGCTGCAGAAGAAGGCGGAGAAGTGCGACATCACTGCCGAGAACGGGGACACCGTGGAGGTGCACTACCGGGTGAGGCCATTTTTCTTAATGAGAGGCAGGACGACTGCGGCAGGCAGGCCGGGCAGCAACACCGAGAGGCAGGACGACTGCGGCTGGCAGGCAGGGCAGCAACAGCGACAGACAGGATGAGTGCAGCAGGCAGCATCACTGAGGGGCAGGATGAATGTGGCAGTAAGCAGGCAGCAACACCCACGCTGCATCATGAGACGACGACCAGCGGCGGCAGCAGCTGGCTAGCATCCGTCCGTCTGCCTGCCAGCTGCAGGCTCGGCAGCCTCCAGCACACCCTGCATGCACATGCTGCGCTTTGCCCCTGGAGCCGCAGGGCACACCTCACCGCCAGCTGGCCCGGATGATGTCGACATGCCCTCCTCACCCTGCTCGTGCCTCAATCCTCTGCCACTCTCGCTGCGCCCAACTCCTTGCGCAGGGCACCCTCACCGACGGCAAGCAGTTTGACGCCTCCTACGACCGCGGCCAGCCGTTCTCCTTCCGCCTCGGCCAGGGCATGGTCATCAAGGGTGAGCTGCTTGAAGTGTCTGCGTGCAGCCGCTGCCACACAGTCTGCTCTGCCATGCCCTGCTGCATCCTGCCATGCTGCGCTGGGCTGCTGGGCGATCTCTGCCAAAGTTTGTGAGCCGGTGTCTTTCGGTCCGAGCCAGGCATGGCCGTCAAGGCAGACCAGGCTTGATCACAGATCCTGTGGAGCAGCCATCCGCTTCGCAACATGTGCAGCCATCAGTGTGTGCATCGTGCCCGGTTGCCAGCGTCGCTGTCCCCAAAGCATGCACAATGCACGCGTCTCATTTCACCGTGTTTGTCTCCCTCCCCGCCAGGCTGGGACAAGGGCGTGAAGGGCATGTGCGTGGGCGAGAAGCGCAAGCTGGTCATCCCGCCCCACCTCGGCTACGGTGCGCGCTGGGATGGGCGGCTGCTGGGGACCGGTGCCGTGGGCGAATCAGTGGGCTGGAGCAAGCGCTGAATGGCTGCTGGCACCTGTGCCTGCATGAAGCAGTGGGCAGGAGCAAGTTCTGGAGAGGGCCACCCAGCTCGCCATTTACATGCCGACATGTTACTCAATGCAACCGCATTGCCCTGCCCCCCCGCTGCCTCAGGCGACAGCGGCGCTGGCGGCCTCATCCCGGGTGCGTTGTTTTCTGCCGGCACTTGTGTGGTGTGTGGTGCTGCAGGGCCTGAGTGAGCTGCAGTTGCCGGCTGTCGAGCAGCACGTTAGGATTGGCTGACCCGCCCAGTGGACTGAAGCCTTCCTCACCCTTGCTTTCGCCCCACCCGCAGGCGGTGCCACCCTGATCTTCGAGGTAAGCAGCCCTGGTGGCACCGAGTAGTTTGAGCGAGCTGCAATAGTGCAGCGGCAGCAGCTTGAACGGCAGCAGGCGCAGCAGCACTCTTCGCTCGGGCGCGCAGCTGATTCCTTGGCACCTTGCGCTTGTGGAGATGCAGGCAGCAGGCGCAGCGGGGGGTGACCAGCAGAGCCGCCCCTCTGCTTGTGCTGCAGGTGGAGCTGCTGGGCGTGAAGGGCAAGTCTGCGTAGGCGGATGGCCTGCCACGGCACTCTGGAGAGCCCCAGGGCAGCTGTGATGCAGCTGGCAGCGAGGCGGCGGGGTGCGCCGTGCGGCGTGCGGCGTAGTGCGGGCACCTGCCTGCCGCGTGCGGCGGCTGGTGCGCTGCCCTGTTTTGCAGCCTGCGCGGAAGCACTCCTGCACCCCGTCCAAGCAGCGAGTGATCCACACACTGTAAATGAACAGCATTCAATGTTGTTGAGCATGGATGGAGAGCATGTGCCGACCGCCGCCAGCGGTGCGCTAGTGCTGTTTCAAGCAGGCTCCGCGGCCTCGGCGCCTCACTCGATTGCTGATCACGGGATCCGGCTACCTGCGGGGCGTTGCCAGCTCTTGTGCACCGCTGCCCAACGCCGCACCAGCGCTCCCGAGCCCAGCCGCCCTCCCTGCGCCCGTGATCCAGCCGCGATCACGTTGAAGACCGCGATGGCGGACTGGCAGGTGCACCAGCGGCACCCCGCCGCCCAGCAGCCGGGCGGCGGCGTGGAGTGGTACGCCAGCTCCACCGGCGCAGCGCAGTATGGAGCCGGCAGCTACGGCTACGAGATGCCGGGCGGCGGGGGCGGCGGCGGCGCGGCCTACGGCTCGTTTGAGGACGAGGCGCCGCTCTTGGAAGGTCTGGCGGCCAGCTGGCTGATTGCACCTGGTCTGAACGTGGTGCTGGCTCTTGTGATCGCGCGGCAAGGCCTGCACTGCCGCTGGGCCACAGCTGCCGCCGCCGCTGCCGCCACCCGCCTGGACCTGCCGTACGCCTGCTCGCTTGCTGCCCCGACAGTCATCCCATTGCTGCCGATCCGTCGCAGAGCTGGGCATCGACATTCCAGCCATCCTGAGCCGCACACGCAGCATCCTCACATTCCGGTGCGCTGTCGTCCGTTGCACCGCTGCCGCCCAGGCCGCTGCGCTCACCTGGCGCTAGGGCCTGGCTCGCTGCCCGCAGCTGCTGCATGCACACCACATCGGCACGCGCTCGCGTTGTCCACCCTTGCTGCTGTGTGGGTGTTGCAGGCTGGCAGGACATGACATGGCCAATCTGGACATGGGAGGCCCGCTCATCTTCATGGCGCTGCTGGGCTTTGCCCACCTGCTGGTGAGAGCGCCATCCTGGTGCAACTGCTGCAGTTGTGTGTCGATGTAATCAGGGCTCTTATCTGTATGGCGCTGCTGAGCTTTGCACACCTGCTGGTGAGACCGCCATCCTGGTGCAACTGCTGCAGCTGCCCTGGTTGTGGGGCTGCGTGCCGACGGAAGCAGGGTGCTCATGTGTGTGGCGCTGCTGGCCTTTGCACACGTGCCGGGGAGCAGCCGCTGCTACTGCACTGCTTGAGGAGCAGGTGCTGCTGCTCCTGCTCCTGCTGCTGCCCCACATCTGTCCTGTTCTGCATGCTCATGGCTGCATGTCGTTGTGCAACGCCGATGTTTGCCTTCCTCCTGTCGCAATGCAGGTCGGCAAAATGCATTTTGGCTACATCCTGGGCTGGATGGTGGTTGGCTCGGGGCTGCTCTGGTGCGTTCAGCACATTAGCCAACAGCCTTTGGTGGTGGTGGTGCTGCTGCTGCTGCGGTGGCCGCCAGCTGCCGCACTGCTGCCCCCAGCTGCTCGCTATTCCGCGCTTTGATGACGTTTGACCACTGCTGCTGAGCCGCCTTGCGTGCGCTGCTGTGCAACCTGCGCAGCCTGCGCCTGTGCGGCCGCTGACATAACTGCCCTTCCATGGTGTCCATTTCCCGCAGGTTTGTGCTGAACAGCATCACAGGGACGGAAGACCCGGATGCAAAGCAGCTGGACCTCTACTCATGCACCTGCCTGCTGGGCTACGCACTGCTGCCGCTGGTCGGGCACGCAATGCTGGCGCTGCTGCTGCCACGGTGCGTGGGTGCATGCTGCTCTTTATGTGCTTGGCTGCGGCATCCTTGGTGGCTGCCGCTGCTGGCTGGGCATGCAAGGCATCCGCTGCTGCTGCTGCCGTGATGTGCTGCAAGGAGGCATCCCGCTGGTGTTGTTGAAAGAGCTTGGCCCATGTCACTGCGTGGCGTCTCTGCTGCCTGCAATCCACTCCCACAATGCACCCCTGCCCCCCACTCCACCCCCTCCC
>VIYQ01000300.1:0-13347 GCA_009928355.1 Chlorella sp. CH2018
GTGGCTGGGAGGGGGTGGCTGGGAGGTAGCCGCTGGGCACACAACCGTTGCCTGAAATGACTGGGTTGCACGGTGGCCGGCACCTCTGCCTGCTGACCCAGTGCCATCCCAGCCTGGCCCATCCGTCAGCGGCAACTGCCTCAACCATCAACCTGCAATACCCCTCTACTCCTCCTTGTTTCAGAGGACGAGCCGGCAGCAGGTGGCGGCGGCGGCGGCAACTGGACGCAGGCTGCTTCCCCCGCTGAGGCTCCGGCCGCCAACCGCTTTGCGGGAATGAAGCTGTCCATCCCGGCCGCCTGAGGGGTTGACGGCTGGCAGCGGCAGCACGCCTGGCAAGCCGCGCGCCTCACACCTCACGCCTGCATTCCTCTGTTTAGTGTGCGCTGTACCCTTCTTCCTTCAATTGATTTCCATGCATCCCCCAATCCACCTGCTTAATGCACAGCTAGCTACTTACCGTGCCTCCGCCTGCATGCTACTGCGCTGAAACAGTCTGTGCACTCTGCTCTCCATCGCTGCTTTGAATGCTTGTAACATGCTCTCTGTGGTACGCTCACGCGCTTGCACACGCGAGCGAGGTGGCAGCCTGCCAGATCCTTTGCATTTACAAGGCGCATTTCAGTCGCAGCAAGGCACGGGGACAGAAGTCAGGGCACACAGCAGAGACAAAACCCAGTGTTTCGAACATTAGGTGGCATGAGTCGGAAGTAGCAGGTATGAAAGCAGGGCAGGCCATGAAACAGCTAGCGGTACAGTGTTGTAGGGCAAAATCCGTGGGGCGAAACCAGTGAGAAGTCCTGAGCATATCAAGAGGTTGCGGCGTGTGGAGTAGTCGAGTGTGAAAACATCAGGTAGAATGGTACACAAGCGTTGGGAGTTGTGAGTCCTGGCTGGGTTGCAGCAGTTGACTGTGCAGTACACGAGCATTCCATTCATGCGCCCCCTCAGGTCAAGAGCAGTGGTCACTCATTGCACCGCCTGGCCGCATCAGAGTGTGTTTCGTTTCAAGACGCACCAGCTGGCACTTCAGAGCACACTCATTGGGTGCCAAACACAGCGACAGAGCGCAGCGCGGCCAGCGCGGCTGAGCTGGCGGCCGCCCGCTGGCCGCCCGCCGCCAGGTGCACCCACTCCTCCAGCTCGGTTGCCGGGTACTTGAGCGCTGACTCGTCTGCGTGGGGGTGAAGGGCGTGGGAAGAACCGCAGCTCTGAATATTGCTGTGATGCGGTCCAATCGGGCATGAGCAGCGGTACAGGCTGCGGCGTGCCAGGGGGCTGCTTCCAGTCCTGGCTTCTGGCATCGTGTGAGGTTGCGTTTTGCCGCTCCCGGCCCCGCTGCGCCGCCCGCACCCAGCGTGCGCTCGCCGCCCGCCCCAAAGCTGTAGGCCAGCGCCTGGGCAGTCTCCTGATTGTTGGCCTGCACGGCATACAAAGCGCGGAACATGATGTGTTGTGGACTGCAGCAGCAAGAACCTGGCCCCCAGCTGCGCCCAGCTGAGTTTGGTCTGCAGCAGCAGGCAGGAAAGATCGCCTGCAGCTGCTGCTGCCGGCTGCGCATTGCAGCAGGTGAGTGCCACGCACACAGCCCAAATGGCCACTCCCCTTCTAGTGAGCTCCAGCCCGCACCTCAGTCCACACACAAGCAAGGAACAGCGCCAGCAGCTGCGGCGAGGCGCGGCGGAAGCTGAGGGGCAGCGCCAGCTGGCTGCCGCCGGCCACCAGCTGCGGCAGGGAGAGGAGCGGGGTGGCAAACACAAAGCCACGCTTCAAGCCGCTCGCACTGGTAGCCAACGCGCTGAGTGCATCAAGGCAATGCCTCCAGCAGGGCGCTGAGAACAAGAGGGCCAACAGGTGCAGGGCTGCAAGCACGCGACCGCAGCCTGCCCCACCGTGTAGGTGCCGCCGCCTGCGGGCATGCCCCACAGGCCAAAGCGCAGCACGCCCTCCTCCAGGGCCTGGGGTGAGCGGCAAGATGGGAAGGAGTGCATGCGGCAGCTGCTGAAGCACACTGAAGCACATGCCAACTCTCTGCTGTGGGTTGGGGGGTGCACGGCGCTGCGTAACCACGCGGGTGCCTCGCTGCACACCTGGCAGCAGCGCGCTGCTTGCTGCTGCTGCAGCTGCCGCTAGCTGTTGTTCTGAGAAAGGTGCGCACCTGGCTGTGCAGCTCCGGCTCCCCAAACACAAGGTCCTGGAAGCGGGCCGCGCCTGTGGATCAGGCGAGTTCAGTGGGTGGTTGGGACGTGCCATCGACAGTCGGCACATCATGAGTGTACCACACACACCCAAGTGCTAGGACGGATGGCAGCACTCAGCAACCAGCTGTGTGACGAGCAGACGCAACGGGGGCTGCACCCGCATGCAGGCTGCCGCCAGGCATACGCACCTGCCACCACATCTGCAGGCATCACTGCCGCGCGGAACATCAGCACCTGCGGTAGTCGATGAGGTTCAGGGATGGAGCCTAAGGAGATGAGATTCAGCGACAGGCAGGCTGGCCATGCAGCGTCCATGCACCTGACGAATGGCCAAGCGCCTGCAGGTCAGAACGGCGGTCCTGCCCAGCGCAGCACACTGCTCAGCGTGCTCCCGCCCTGCACCCAGCTCAGCATCGCCTGCACCCAGCTCAGCATGGCCTGCCCATGCAGAAGACACCCATGCTGCCCGCCCCCTGGCACCTCCAGGACAGGCTCGTTTGGGTCCAGCGGTATGAAGGACAGCTTGCTGCCGGCGCGCAGCGGCCCGCCAGCGCGCATGGCATTGTGCCACTGCACAGTAGTGTGGCGAGCAAGAGGAGGCGGCGGAGCACAGCAATAGGTCAGCAGCCCCACCCTGCGGTGTCAGTTGTTGTGGGCAAGCCGCCCCAGCTAGCACCCACATTGTGCCACAACTGATCTCCAGGAAAGGCACCCATACCCGGCAGCACCCACAATCCGGCCCTGAGGCAGCACCCACCTGCAGCCCGCTGGTCCACTGTGCGCGCCAGAGCGCGGCGGCCTGCTGCCCTTGTACCGACAGAGCAGGGTGTGGCTCCACACGCTCGCCCTGCACCCAACAGGAAGCAAGCAAGGCAGGATGGAGCAATCAGAGAGGGTGATAAAAAAGTCAGAGGGCACGTGGCCCTGCTGTATTCAAACCACTGTGAACTACCTACTGCTGCAGACTCCGCAGGAATGCAGGCAAGCTAAGCTGACCAACAAAAGCAGCACACATGCTCGCAGGGCAGCACATAACTGCCCAGCTCACCGTGGCATTGGTGCAGCCCTGCTGCACCAGCCTGTTGGGCGTTGGCGCCTCAAGCGCCAGCGCAGTTGTCTCCTCAGCTGCCGACAGAACATTGAACACAGCCTCAGCTGGCCTGCTGGGCTGCTCAGCTGCCGCAGGCTCACTGCCTGCTTCCTGCTGCAGCTGCTCCCCAGCCGCCTCCTCTGCCTCCTCTGATGCAGCTGCCATGCCTGCGCCAGGCATGACAGGCAGCGGCGGTGGCAGGAGGCTGGGGCGCGCAGGCGCGCTTGACGCACCACTGTGGCCTCCTGCGATGGCTGCTGGCGCCGCCGGTGGTGCCACGTCACTGCAAGCGCTGGTGGTGACTGTGGCCTGAGCGGGATGCTGCTGCACTGTGCTGCTGTGCATCGCAGCCTCCTCCTCCGCCTCCTGCCGTGCCGGCTCGCCATGGCCGCTGCCGCGGCGGCGGCTGCGGGGGCCCGGCGCAGCGCCTCCGTCGAGCAGCGGCTGGGTGTGCGGGCGCAGCAGCGGGCGCGCTGCGGGCGGCAGGCTGTGTGCACGTCGGCCCTCAGCCTCGCCCGGCTGCTGCACAAGCCTGAGCAGCGAGCGGCGGCGGGCGGAGGCTGAGCGAGTCAGTGAGGTGACTCTGCGGGGGATGGGGCTGGGTGCCAAGGTTGGGCGGCAGGCAGTCTGTCGCCCGACGGCTGGCCCTCGTCTGCTTCGGCCATGTGCATCTCACCTCAGGCACCCCAGCACATCTCCAAAGCCCTCAAAGTCCTCTTGTGCCACAGGCAGCCGCCCCCGCGGCTCGGCGGGCACGCCCTCCTCGTCCTCCAGGCCGGGCAGCGGCGGCGGCAGGACAGCGGCGGCACGAGCGGCGGCGGCGGCGGTGGGCGGCTTGTGAGCCGCCCGAGCGGCGGCGGGGCGGGCGCTGTTGCTCACATCGCCCAGGGGCGTCGGCTGGGCTGCAGGGCCGGCAGAGGGGCCGGCCGGCGGGGCGTCGCCGCCCCGGCTGCTCCCTCGCCTGCTGCGGCCCCCGCGTGTCATGTGGGGCAGAAACGATCGGCGCGGAGGCCAAATGCGGGCGGCGGGACGCAGCTGCGCCCACCTGTCGAGCGGCGGCGGCAGCGGCGCGAGCGGCATGCGGCATGCGGAAGCGCACGTGTGACCCCCAGCCAGGGTAACGCCCCACAAACCACATATTGCTGCTTACTGTTCGTTTGAATCCCTTGTATACGGGTTCCTCCACTGGAAGGCTGGGTGTGTGGGCAGCAGCGGCCTCGGCTGGGGCCTTGCGGCGGCGGGAAGCGGGAAGCATGAATAACGCACTTCATGACACAGCAGACAGCCCCCCACACCCGCCCATCCTCCATTAAATGTGTTTTGACACATGCACCACCTTTGATCTGCACGGCAAGGCCCTCAAACCCTTGCCGGCAAGTGCGGTCACACAAGCCGTCGCCGGGCGGTCCCCCCGCCTGGGCACTGGCCTCCTCCAGGGAGGCAGCCCGGTGGCGGCGCTGTCGGTCCACATCACGCCTCAGAATCACCGTGCGCTCCCCCAGAAGCCCTGCGGAGCTCGGGGAGTGAAGGTCCATTTCCGACTCACGTTCCCATGGGCCTGGGCACCTCCCCCGCGCCCCACATTCGGCCCAGCCTGACGGAGACTGTCAGAAATACCCAGCAAGCGAGCAGCCGCAGCTTGGACGCCCACTCGGGCTGACCACGCGTGTGACGCGGTCCCTCGCGCCGGCCGCCGCCCGCTGCCAGGGACGCAGCATCCACCACTGTCCCGTCCGGGCGGTGCAGCGAGGCGCCCCAGCTCTCGCACACCACGGCCTCATCCATCCCCGCCGCTCCAGCCCGCCTGGCGCCGTACGCCTGCCGGCCATGACCGCCCCGCACGTTGCGGGGCTGCTGGAGCTCGGCGCCATGGCCTGGCCCGGCGGCGCCTACCAAGGACTGCCGCCGCCGCTCGCGCCGGCCTCCGGGCGCGGCACCGCAGCGCAGCAGCAGCCCCGCTGCTGCCAGGTGTGCGCCATCAACCTGGAGGGCACGCCCATCTACTTCCAGGTGGGGGGGGCGGGCCGGGCGGGCGGGAGCCGCCGCTTGCCGCCGCCACTGTACACACCAGATTTGAGGCCGGTACGCTGGCAGTCCCGGGCTCACGCTGCGCCCCCTGTCCCTTGCCCTTCCCCAGCGCATCCGCGCCTGCAAAGAGCACGTGTCCGCCAACGCCGTGCCGCTCAATGGCCACGTCCAGCGCTTCTGCCAGCAGGTGGGCGGGCGGCGGCCGCTGCGGACATGTGTCCCTCCGCTGCCTGGCCGCCTCGCTGGCGCCGTTACCGACGGTGCCGCACCCAACGGGCCACATGCCTTACACCCGGGCTTACCGCGCCTGCCTGCTCCCCAACCGCCCCCACCTCGCAGTGCTCCCGCTTCCACCCTGTGGAGAACTTTGACGGCACGCAGCGCTCGTGCCGGCAGCAGCTGGCGCGGCATGCCGAGCGGCGCCGCCTGCTGCGCCGCGCCCGCAAGGGTCAGCCGCCGCCGCCGGCGCAGCAGGCGCGGCCCCGCCAGCAGGCGCAGTACAATGAAGACTACCCAGCCAAGCGGCAGCGCGCTGCGCCGATTCCGGCCCCCGCGGCGCAGACGTATGCGCCGCTCGCGCTGCCGCCGCTGACGCTGCCGCCTCAGCAGGCGCTGGCATCCACTCTCCCGGCCCTGCCGCCCGCCCTGCACAGCACGGGCCTGCAGCAGCTGGGGCTGGACCGCGCCGACAGCGGCGGCAGCTGCGACAGCCAGCTGGGGCTGCCCGTCTCCGGCTCGGGCGGTGCCCCCGGGGCTGCCGACCCCTTGGCGGCCCTCATGGCGGCTGCTGCCCCCAATCTGTGGCGCCAGCCAGAGCCTCAGGGCGCTCCGCAGCTCAGCACACTGCTGGCGCAGCTGACGGGCCAACACGGGGTGGGCAATGCGCCGGCGCCGCCCAGCACCCTGCAGCCCGCCGCAGGCCCAGCGCCCGCGGAACAGCAGCTAGTGTCGCTGCTGAGCGCGCTGCTGGAGCAGCAGCAGGCGCAGCAGGCGCAGCAGCGCGCCAGCGCGGCCGCCGCCATCCTGGACACGCTGCTGCAGAACCAGGGGGCGCCGCTGCCAGCCCCCAGCCAGGCTGGCCAACTGGGCAGCGCGTTCCTGCGCGGCCCCCCACCTGCGGCCCCCGCCCCTGCCCCTGGCCCGCCGCCGGCCCTCGCCCCCGCCATGCCCCGGCCTGCGGCGGCCCCCGCTGCCGACCAATCGCTGACTGCCCTGCTGGCTCAGCTGGTGGGCTCGCTGGCCAAGTGAGTTCAGCCCCCTAAATGTCGATACACCTGCCCTGCGGCGGCAGGCCCAGCGCCCCGCCCTCGTCTGACCTATCAGTTTATCAGTTCAACTGCACATGTTTTCTTTTCGTTTTTGCACCCGCTCTCTCCATGCTGCACGACCCCTCGGGCCTTACCAGCCCGTTCATCAAGCCTTGCTTTGAGCCCAACGCTTGCACCCAGGCTTGCACGCATGCACGCAAGACCCCCACACGTGCCATAGCCACGCCACACAGCCGCCCATTCTTCAACCTCAACAGAACTGCTTTTCACCGGGAGCGCGCTGGCTCGGCTCATCTCCAGCGCCCGCAAGCCCCTCCTTCTTTTCCCCTGCCGGCCGCAACAGGCTGCTTGTCCTTTGATTCATTACGCTCATTGCTCCCCAGGCCACACACTATGTACGATGATGCGTCACCATGCCCCGCCTGCCTTCCCGAGGGACCGCAGAGCCTCACTTTCCTTTGGTTTCCCTTCAGCAGCACCCGTTTGCCCCCAACTTTGCATCCATTCGTGTCCGCACGCTGTGCGGTACCGACCCCTCAGCACGCCAAATGGGCCGAGGCGCAGCCGGCTGCCCCGCCCCCCTTGTTTTATGCAGCCCCTTCACGGGGCTGGCCTGCATTGTCCAACTGCCTGCACCTGCATCCGTCTTGTAAGTCCCTCCCTTGAGGCGGACTCGGCCAGGGCAGGTCACATCCGGTGCATCATCCGTCAAACAGGCCACTCAGGAGGCAGGTCCGCGCCGTTGCCGACCCATAGCAAGCCACCGCGGCGGGGTGCATCACATCTGCACTGCCGCTCAGCCAGCACCACGTTTGGGTGCATTGGCTGCACTGCTTCGGATGACCGGCTGCCCTGCCGCTCAGCTCAGCCCAGCACCGCATCGGTGTACACCGCAAACATTTGCGTCTCAGCAAATTGGCGCATGAAGGGGCGGTCGCGGGGCGGGAAGCTGTCCACAAACGACTCCTTGAGCAGCACGCTGCGGGGGAGTGTACAGTTGGGCAGAGGCTGGGGTGAAACATGCAGAACACAGGGCAAACTTGATCGAAAAAACTGGACCAATTGCCCCACCCACCTGGTGCGCTCCATGGAGGCAGAGACGTCGGTGATGCAGTAGGCGCGCAGGTCAGCCATCAGCCCCTGAGCCATCGGAACGGGGCATCGCAATGAGGCATTAGAACCATGCGGGTGCGGCAGGAGGGGGGCGGCGTTGGGGGTCAGATGTGGCGGGAGAGGAGGGTAGGTTAGAGCAGTGGACAAGCTGCCGATGTGCAGGCGGAGGGTGTGGCAGGTCGGCCACACAGCGTGGGCAGGGAGCAGGCCGCCCGCTTTTGCTGCAACACTCCTGCTGGCGGTGCAATGACGTGGCCCACCTTGAGGTACTTTTGCAGGGTGGACAGGAAGCACTCGGCCAGCACCTGCTGCGCGTCTGCGGGCAGCCGGGGGTTCAGTGGCAGCAGGGAGGGTTGAGTGGCGGGCAGGCACGCACGCAGGCAGGGCATCAGGAGCGAGGCAATTAATCCAGGCTTGGGAGGGCAGCAAGGGAACGTCAACGGTGCTCCCACTGGGCCAGGGAGCTGGGCCAGAGGGGCAAGCAAGTGACGCGCACACAGCCAGCTTGTGGCCACGGCAGCCACCATGCGATGCGGCAGCAAGCGGGCCACCGTGCGATGACGCAAGAGCCAGCATGAGATGAGGTGGGAGGCGCACCAGAAATCATGTGGATGGGACGCGTCATGGCCGCACGCGTCATGCCGATTTTGCTGCAACAAGCACGCAGGGGCAGTGGAGTGGTTTGAAAATTGCCCGCCGAAGCCCCTCCTTGCATGCGTCGATCAAGCACGTGGAGCAGTTTGGTTTTGGATCGACACCACAAATGCTCGGTTGCCCACACTGCAGCCGCAGCTCCGCATACGTGCCCACAAACGACACCTTGCTTACAACCAGGAGCTGCCAGCCAGCGCAACAGCAGCCAGTGAGCACGGCAGCCGCTGGGCGCTCACCGCAGCTCCGCATACGTGCCCGCCAGCGCGTCGTGCAGCGCCGCCTGCTGCGGCAGCGGCGGCAGGCCCCCCACGTTCTTAACCTTGTCCTTGTACACGTTGACCCTGCAGAGCATTTCGTGGGGTGGCGTACCATGCCATTGAGTTATCGAGTACTTGCAGTTATTTTTTGAACTGGAAAGAATACGAAGTTGTTGAGTTCAACCAGGCGCCCCAGATCAACTCACAATGCCCGCTGACCCTCCAATGAGGTAGGGCCACACAGGGGATTACGTGTACATCGCAGCCCTCAACGGCAGCCCCGCCTTGCCACTCGTTGCAACAGCCACAGCCCATGAACAGGGCCCCCTGTTTCACCCCTGCGCACGGCCGCCGTACCTGACCAGGCTGCTGCACTTTGCTCGGACCTCCGGCGTCTTGTAGAGCACGCCCAGCACAAACGGCACCGGTGCCTGGGGGTACAGCAGGCCAGCAAGGAGGGATGAGTGGCGCGATTAGGTTGGCGAGCTGAGGCGGGTAGCAAGGGCATGCACTGCAAGTGCATGCCTGCACCTCTGTGAGCTCCTAAACGAGTGTGGTGCTCGATAAGCTAGCAGGGGAGCGGCTTAAGGACTGCTGCCATGCTGCACAGAGTACATTAAGAACAGTCCTAACAAGAGCCCGCACCTCCATGAGCTCCAGGCGGCCCTCCGCCGCCGGCAGCACCGGCAGCAGCAGGCACTGCCAGTGGAAGGGCAGCAGCAGCGGGATGAGGGACAGCACCACGCCGCTCAGCAGGCCCGCGTTGGGGCAGAACACCACAATCTGGCATGAACGGGAGGGGTGATAGGAGGCAGGGCAGGGTGAGTCGGGCATGCACGCTATGTAGCCATGTCGGTGGCGACTGAAACGACAGCCAGCCAGCGCCTGCCTGCTCATCTTGCACTGCCCCCTCAGCAGGAGAACCAGCACAACCAGCCAGCCGGCTGAAGCAGCCTGCCGTGCTGACCTGGCGCTCCAGCAGCGCGGCTGTGAGGAAGGTGATGATGTTATCCAATGACATGGCGCGGCACAGGGCCGCCACAGCCCAGCCGCCCAGGTTCTGCATGGGGAAGGCGGCACCGAGGGAACGGCATCATGAATGCATGCCCGCTGCACATAGGAGGGGCGGAAGGTGCTGCACAGCACCAGCACAGCGCAGGCACCGCCCAGCTGCCCAGGCGCTGCATAGCGGTATGGGATATGGCAACGAAGAGGCAACAAGGGACGGAACCCACTCCACAATCCCAGGCAAACGATTGAAGTCGCAGCAGCCCAGCGATGCGAATAGCAGCGCAGTGCCTGCTTGCCCACCTGTGCTGCATCGATGTCTGGCAGGCTAGTGGCATCCGGCCGCAGGCCTGCACAAGCAAGGGCGCGGCGGGAAGGCCTCAGATGTCCAAACAACCAGCCGGTTGGTGGCGGTGGGGCGCTGTGCGCACGCACTTGATACATCGCATCATGAAAACGCAGCTGTCGCAACTTCACATGGCTCTTTCAGCATCCTGCACCACACCCTCTCAGAAACAAGCTGCAGGTACCCACCCAGCTCCCGCACCGCCTCCACCAGGTCGGGCCACTCGAACAAAGCCACTGGTCTCCCAAGCTTACAACCCAGCCAGCACACCAGCTCCTCATCATGCAGCCAGCTCACCCAGCTCCCGCACCGCCTCCACCAGGTCGGGCCGCTCAAACTGGATGGTCTGCAGGCCCGGGTCCGGCTGGAACTCAAATACCTGGATGGCATGAAGGGATGAGGGGGGAGGCGGGCTGGCAAGGGTCACGTGCAAGAGGAGTTACATGGGCTGCACATCTGCAACACCAGGTCCGGCTGGAATGCAAACACCTGGACACATGAGCGGATGAAAAACAACACGAGGGGCGAAGCAGGCTGGCAGGAATTGGGCGCAAGAGAAGCAGCAGTCGTCCGTGGGCAGCGCTCCGCAAGCCCGCAGGCAGGGCCCTAACCTCCACATGCACAACAGCCAGCAGGCAGCAGGCCACGCAGCAGGCCGGCAAAGATCAGCGCCTGCGTTTCTCTTCTCTCCTCTCTCCCGCTGCCCTCTCCCAAACCGCCCTCACCTGGCCGGGACGAGGCACCACCGATGCATGGTACACAGCCAGCAGGTCGGCTGAGCGCAGCGGGCGAGACATGTCCAAGTTGGAGGCCGTCACTCGCACCACCTCATGCCGCACCAAGGCCCCCTCTGCTCCCCACTGCTGCTGCGCCGCGTGCTGCGCGGCCGGCGGCTGCTGGTCACCGGCCTGCTGCACCGCGCCCTGGTCCACGCCTTGCTGCGCCTCTGCAGGCGGCAGCAGGCTGCTGGCGGGGCTGCCCGCGCTGATGGCCGCACTGCCCTCCCGCTCTCCTTCCATCAGGGTGGGCGGCAGGTTGAGCGGGTGGCGGGCGCTGCGGGACACAGCGCTGCCGGTCAGCAGGTCGGCACGAGGTGGAGTGTCTGCAGAGGGGGCAGAGCAGCTGCTGTTGTTGCCATGCGCTGTATGCGGCTGCGCTCTGCCTGCGGATGCACAGGCCTTTGCTAGCTGCCCAGTTAGGCAGCAGGGCTGAGGCGCCTCGTGAGGGGTGGGAGCGGGAACACAAATAGCATGCGGCTGGTGGTTTGTGTGCAGCTTGCTGCTGGGAAACCTTGTCAATGCTGCTCATTCAGCCCGACAACAGCTGACACCAGACCATCCTCTATCCTCACTGCACACAGCCATTCCACACCGCCCCACCTGCCACGCCATGCCCCTGTGCCGGGCTACTGTAGCTGCGCCGCACAATGCGCACCGCTACGCCGCTGCCCAGCTGCTGCTCCTTGACCGGCGTCTCCTCGAGCAGCAGCCCCCCTGCCTGAGCCTCCAGCTGCCCCAGCTGCTCCTGCACAGCTGGCGGGCCTGCCGCCTGCTGGGCTGCCTTGGAAGGCGTCCCCTGGCTGGGCTCTTCCAGGTCCACCAATGGACCCTGCTGCGGATCGGGTGATGCCCCATCTGCCGCCAGCCGCTGGTCCCGCTCGCTCCCAAGGTCCAGCAGCGGCGGCTGGGCGGAGCTGTTCTGCCCTCTCGTCTGCTGCGACCCCTGGTCAAGCAGCAGCTGCAGCAGAGGGGGCGCCTCCTCCTCTCCTTGCTGCTGCTGCTCCTGCTGCTGCTCCTGCTCCTGCTCCTGTCCCAGCTGCTGCTGCGCATCGCTCACATCCAACGGAGGCGCGCTTGCAGGCGCTGGACTAGCTGCAGCGGCCCCCACGCTTGCTAGCGAGGTACCACTCACGCTGCGCGCGTGCTGCGCCTTGCGGGCGCTGCTCGCCAGGAATGCTGCGGTGGCGGGTGACGCATCCAGCCCAGCTGCCTGCTGAGCAAGCAGCGCCGTGCTGCTGCTGGCCGTGAGGTAGCTCTCCGCATCGCTGCTGCCGTCATCAGACTCAGGCCGCTGCTGCTGCTGCTGCTGCTGCTGCTGCTCACGGCCGCTCCCCGGCCGGCTGGCACTTGCCGCCTCTGTCGCTGCAGCAGCTGCTGCCTCAGCCTCGCTGCCATCTATTGCTGCCCCATCTGCAGCAGGGCTGGCTGCTGCTGCTGGGCCAGGTGCCTCTGGGCTGCCCGTGCTGCTGCCTCCCGCCTCCGCTAGCACATCGTCCAGCGCCCGCCGGGTGCCACCTGACGCGTCAGGCTGCCCGGCTGCTGCCGCCGCCTGCCCCCAAGCCGCGGTCCGGCTGTGGCCGGCCGGCGTGCCCAGTGCGCTGCTCAGGCCTGCTGGCGTGAAGAAAGGTGTGGGCCCTACCGCTGCCGCCAGCCTGACGGGCTGCACCTGATTGGGGGGTGTAGTGGCCTGCTCCTCCTCCATATCTGCCGCACCCGCCTGCGCTGCCCCCTGCCAATTGCTGGACGGCGTGGCGGCAGGCGGTGCCTCTGGGCAGTGCGGCGACACCTGAGCCAAGCGGGTCGGCCGTGGCTGATCCGCCGCTTGTGCCGCCTGCAGCTGGCGCTGCTCAGACAGCGACAGCTCTAGCAGCGCCGCCGCCAGGTCAGCGCCCTGCTGCTGCCCATCGGCAACCACACTGCTCCCCTCTGTCCATCGCCGGCTGCTGCCTGCCTCCGACTCATCTTCGTCCCCTGCGTCCTCGGCACGCTGCGCTGGCCCTGCTGTGGTCGAAGCGGGCAGCGCCGCAAGCGCGCCTGCCGCCCTGCCTGCACCACCCGCCGCGCTGCTCATCGCTGCCTGGCCCGCCCCGCCGCTGTGGCCGGGCCCCTGGCCAAGTGATGCAGTGGAGCCAGCCCCGGCTGAGCTGCTGGCCAGGGAGGAGCTGGCCCAGCTGGCGCCCGGCTGGCCGCCGCCCTCCTGCAGGCCCGCCAGCTCAGCCGCAAAGTTGGTCATGCGCTCCAGCCGCTCCAGGCCCAGGATGGTTTGCAGCACCTGGGTGGGTGTGAAGACAGGGTGGCTGGCGCGAGTCAACTCTGGACTTCAAGGATGCACGCAGGCATGCGATAGGCAGAAGGTGGTTGTGCAAACTGGATGTGCCGCCCTGCTGTCAACCCACAGCATGCAAGCAAAGCGCCCTGAATTGGCGGCCGTGACTAATGCCGGCCGCCTCCTCACCCGGAAGTGCAGCGCGAAGAAGGGGTGGTGGGTGAGCAGGCAGTAGCAGCGGGGCGCCACCACCAGGTAGCGGCTCAGCGGCGCGTTGCAGCCAGGGTAGGCCTGGCGGGGCGGCGGAATGGGAGGGGGCAGGGCGGGGTGGAGCAGG
>VIYQ01000305.1:0-14732 GCA_009928355.1 Chlorella sp. CH2018
TGGGGGGGGGGGGTGTTCGCTGCCGCTGCGCGAGGGAGCAGAGGCTCATCAGAAGATGGTGGGAAGCAGCGTTGAAAGGCTGCGCGCTGGAGCTTTTGCATTTGCCGTCCTTTGGCGTCGACGGTGCTACTGTGAGGAGCTCGGATGTGGCACAGCTGCTGGCTGCAGACTGATGCACTTGCAAACTCAAGCATTGAACGCTGCATTGGGCAACCCTGACCGCCCCGCAGTGCGGAGTTCCGTGTGTGGCACGAGGGCGACGACATGTTCTTCCTCATGTTTGAGAAGGATGAGAAGGGCAACAACCGCGAAGTGCGGGTGGACACCTTCCCCGTGGCCTCGGGTGCGAGGGGGCTCTCTCGTGCAATGTGCATGTTGTTGGCAGGCCAGCTGCCCCGTTGACCTGAAAGTCATCATGGCGACGTGTAGCCCGGCCCAAAATGAGATGCCCTGATGCACCACGCCTTGTCACAGAGCTGCTGAATGAGCTGATGGGCCTGCTGCGCCAGCACGTCAAGGCCAGCCCGGTGCTGCGCAAGAAGCTGTTCCAGGTGCGCTGCTTGTGCATGAGCAGGCACACCTGCATCTCTTGTGCTGCTGTCTTGAATAGCATGTGCCCTGCAAGCACGCACGCAGCTGGCTACTGCTCCAGCGGCAGCATTTTGGAGTGCTCACCAACGATGTTGTCACCTGCTCGTGCCTCTAATTCCCGCACCAGGCTAACTTCCACACCACGCTGAGCGGGCAGTCCATGGTCAGCCTCATCTACCACAAGAAGCTGGACGACGAGTGGAAGCAGGTGGGCCGGTGGCAGCCAATGGCAGACAGCTGCATGTATCTGCCACCAAGCCTGCCCGCCTGCCTGCTATGGTCTGCTCACTTGCCGGCGGCTCGACACAGTCCCAGGGCAGCCTGCCTCATTGGCATCCATGCATTGCCGCTTATATGCAAGCTGCCGGCCTCCCACCTGCCACCAACCATCGCCTCATGCCCTGCAACCTGCCTGTTGTGCAGGCAGCACAGCAGCTGCGTGAGGCGCTGGCTGCCGCCCCCAGCAGCAAGGCCACACCGCACATCATCGGCCGCAGCAAGTGGGTGATGCTGAGGGCTGCTTGCTGGGCTGTTGCTTTGTTGCATCTGGGTGTCTGGCCATGCAGCTGCTTGGCGGTGTGCATATGCTGCCGCAGTTGCTAGCCACGGCTGCTGCTTGTCATCATGCGGCTCTGCTTTGCTGCCATCCACTCACTGCAGGGGCCAGAAGGTGTGCGTGGATGCAGACGAGGTGATGGAGGAGCTGCAGGTGGGTGAGAAGGGGCAGGTCAGCTGCGTTAGTTCTGCTTGCTACTCACCTGTTGACGTTGGCATCCCGTTCCACCCTGCTCAGCACATGCTGTTTGTTGCCACCTGGCGTTGTCTGCAGGTGGACGACCTGCGGCTGAAGCAGCTGCAGATAGAGGCCAGCTTCAGCCAGCCCAACGGCGGCATGTGTCAGAACATGCTCAGCTGGGCGCGCAGCGTGACAGGTGCGGGCATGTGTGCAGAGTATGTACTGGCGGCCAGCCGCTGGAGCTGCACTGCATGCTGGCGAGCTTGCTGACCTGCCTGTCTCCTTCCCTTTCTTGTTGCAGCCGGCTCCACCGACGGCGACCTGCTGGAGCTGTACTGCGGCAACGGCAACTTCACGCAGGCGGTGGCGCCCAACTTCCGCAAGGTGCGAGCGGTGGCGGTCAGGCTTTTGGGCAGGAATGGGGGGAGGAACTGTGCAGGCAGCTAGGGTAGCAAGGCAAGAGCTGGGATGCTTGGTGCTACTTGTTGCCATGCGTGCGACCGTTCGCTCTCGCCTGCCTGCAGCCTAGCCGGTCCACAACCCTCGTTGATGCCGCCTCCCTCCCAGGTGGTTGCCACTGAGCTCAGCAAGCCGGGCGTGGCGGCCGCCAAGCGCAACTTTGAGCTCAACGGTGAGCGTGCAACAGGCTGGCGCTCTGAACCCTGGCGCTCTGAACCCTGGCTTCGCCCTTCTGTGCCTGCGCCGGCTTCGCTAATGTGTCCACAGACCTGCCAACCAAACGGCATCTCCCCCAGTCGATCCAACCCTCATTCTTTCTTCGCGCCTCCTGCCCCCAGGCGTGACCAACGTGTTTGTGGCGCGCATGAGCTCTGAGGAGTTCACCTCCGCGTGGCATGAGCGGCGGCCCATGAAGCGGTGCGTGTGTGATGGGGCCTGCCTTGCATCCCTAGAAGCTGAGTGGGGTTTCGCTTTGGTTTGGATGTACCGGTGCGCTGATTCATGCTGCCCTGCCAACCATGTGCACCATGGCAGGAACAACCTTTGTGTGAACAACGCCCCACTTTTCCGCCTTGCAATGCAGGCTGGAGGGCCTGGACCTGAACGCCCTCAACTTCACCACCCTGCTGGTGGACCCGCCCCGCGCGGGCCTGGACGACAAGACGGTGCAGCTGCTGCGCGAGTTTGACCGCGTCGTCTACATCTCCTGCAACCCGGGTGAGCGCCGTTAATGTGGGCTTGCGGCTGGCCTGCTGCGCATCTGCTGTCAGGCATCCAGCTTTCGAGCAGGGACGCCAGTGCTTTCAAGCGTTGGTGATGCCTCATCTGCACAGACTGCCTTTCTCCCCTCCCACTGCCCTCACTCCTTGCCCTCCCCTGCTGCCCCCTCTCCACAGACACGCTGCACGCCAACCTGCTGGAGGTGAAGGAGCTGTTTGAAGTGAAGCGCTTTGCGCTCTTCGACCAGGTCCGTGCGCATGCCAAGCGGCTGCGGGAGGGCTGGGGTTGCATGGTTCTTATGCCTGTGTCTACTGGCCGACACACTGCCGGGAACAGAAGGAAACGGAGTGCACGGCAGCTGGGTGCTGAGCTGCTCTCTCGCTTCTGGTGCAGTTCCCATACACGCATCACGTGGAGTGCGGCGTATACCTGCAGCGGCGGCAACAGGCCGACGGACAGCAGCAGCAGCAGCAGCAGCAGCAACCAGCGGCAGCGGCAGGCGGCGATGAGCAGCCTGGGGAGGATGGCGGCCGCGGCGCCAAGCGGAAGGCGGAGGACGAGCCGGCGGCATGAGACTGTGAATATTGACACATATGTTTGAAAGGCAATTTCATTTTCAGGCATTGACAAGGCATGCTTGTGAACGACCCGAGTGGGTGGCACAGGGCGACGCAGCGCCACAGCGGGAAGCGGCAGCGGCGGCGGCGGCGGCGGTGGCGACAAACCGTCGCCTGCTGCGGGGGCGGCAATCTCTGACGCTTTCTTTCGACCGTGGGGATCACCTCCTGGTATGAGACGAGCTCCCCCGGCTGACTTTTTCGACTTTCGACTGAGCGCAGCACCCGCCACGCTCGCCCTGTGACCAGCTGCTTGTTCTGGGACGCAGCAGCGTGGCAGCGATCGGCAGGCATTGCCCTAGTCGTCGCCGGTGGAGCCAGCCGCCGCTGCCGCCACCCAGCCGTCCCAGCCTGCGGCGCTTGACCAGCCGTCGGCGGCATGAGCAGCGACAGCGAGGACGAGGAGCAGTGGTGCCAGCAACCCGCTGAGAATGAGGAGGAGGATGAAGAGGAGCTGTGCTCTGAGGATGAGCAAGAAGCGGAGGTCAATCTCAGCGATGACGAGTACGCCAAAACCATCGCAGCCCTCCATTGGATTGCAGCAGCGGCCTTCCGCCACCAACATGGCACACGGCAGGAGGAGGGTGCGGGAGCGACGGGTGAGGCAGGCAAGGCAGCGGCAGCGGAGCGAGCGCCCAAGCGGCAGCGCTTTACTAAGGCAGCGTCCCGCGTGTGCAGCAATTGCGGGTGGAACCCGGCGCCGGGCAAACAGCAGTCGACCGAGAAGCTTCCCATCAGGGATTTTCGGTGCACATCCAAGGGCCGCGTCCTGACCCTGAAGTGTCGCAAGTGCAACAAGGATCTCACTCCGGTGGGTGCTTGCGGTGTGGGTGCTGCAAGGCCCTGCACGTGCAGCTTGCATGCCAATGTTTGCACGTGGGCGTGCCTGCTCACCTGGGTTACCCTGTTGGCATGGCCCGTGGTTCGGGCAGCTTGTCTGTGCGTGCATGCAGTCGTGAGCAGCAGAGGCCCCTCCTCGCCTGTCTGCTCCTGTGCGCAGGTCATCACCCAGGGCACCTGCCTGTTCATGGACTGGCCCGACCGCAGCAGCCTGGTTGCCACGGTGCGCCGCATTGCAGATTGGTCACGTGCCAGCTGGCTGTCCCCCACCATGCATGCCTGAGCGGCCAGAGATCAGCCTGCGAGCAGAAAGCGTGGCGCGCATTTCATGCCTGCTGGGACGCAGGTGCGCGGCATCGCCAAGGATGGCACCCTGCACATCCAGCATCTGTCGTCCCGCCTACGACTGCCGGGCGCGTGCCGCTACGACATCATCCGTGAGCTGCAACAGCGCAGAACTGTGGGCGGAGCACAAGGGCGGGGCACAGGCAGAACATGGCTGCTTGATGTGGTTGGCTGGCTGCTACCCGGCAGGCTTACAAACAGGCCCTCTCCATCACTATGCCCCGCACCGGATGCCTGCAGGCGACAGCAGCAGTAACGCCCCCGACATTTTCCTGCTGACGCGGAGGCACAGCGACCTGCCTGCGGCAGAGTTTGCGGCAGCATGGGCGCGTGGCGAGGCAGGCCTGCTGGGGCCCTGCAAGCTGTTTTTCCAGCCAGTTGACCTGTTTGATGTCCTGGCTGTGCGGGAGGACGGCTGCCCAGGGTTTGGCTGCTGCGCGAGCCGCGGCTGTGCCTGCCTGAACCCCTGGGCGGCACATGGCGGCAGCCCCTACCACAGCATGTGCCAGCATGCCCCTGACCCTGCTGAGCCCAAGGCGGATGGCACGGGTGGCTGCAGCCTGCAGGGGGTCACGTATGCCCCAGGAGACCTGGCGTGGCTGCTGCCCAAGCATGCACGCTGGTCGGGCGGGCAGCCCGTAGTCGCGGATGCACAACTGGAGCTGGTGAGTATGTGTTTTGACAGCCCGCAGCTGGGAAGCGTGGAATGGGCTGGAGGTGGCATGCCTGCAGTAGGTTGTGTGTTTGCACATGCTTGCTGGCACATTCTTTGACAGATGTTGCCTGGATCCAGTTCAATGTGTGACTGCACTGATGTGCAGGTGCGGATCGTCTCGCTGGGCTACCCTGGTCCGCCAGACTCGCAAGAGGTGAGCAGTGGCTGGGTCAGCAAGACTCTGCTGTATTGCAAGTGTGGCGGTTGCATAGGGCAGGCACTGGACTTGCTGTGGGTTTTTGGCGCTCCCGGCTGCCTTCGAACCGTACAAGCCCTCTGGGTGCTGGGCTGGTGAAAGTGATCCCCATGCCTCTGCTGCCTCTGTCTCCATGCCTAATCGCAGTCCCAGCTGCCGCTGAGTGCCATTGCCCAGGACCTCATGCTGCGCTATGAGCGCTATGAGCTCAGCAGCAGCGTGGACGGCTTCTGCTACAGCCCCACTGGGGAGCTGCAGCAGTGCGGAGCCAAGTGGCTGCGTGGCCTGGCAGACCTGGAGCACCGAGCGCCGGGCAGCCGGGTGCTGTCCGGCGGCGGCAGTGGCGGCGGCGAGGGCCTAAGAGGCACCCCCGGCAGCGAGGGTGCTGGGGGCAGTGGCAGCGGCGCAGCAGTGGCCACGGAGCTGCCCTCGGCGGCAGGCGGGGCAGCAGATGGCGGCGGCGCGGCCAGCAGGCAGCGGACACCCAGCGGCAGCGACTGCTCTGCCAACCCCAGCTGGTGCAGCGATGAGGGGGAGGTCAGCAGCGGTGACGATTGTGACAGCGATGCCTGTAGCGGTGCAGCCTCCCCAAGCACAGGCGGCGGTGGCGGCAGGCGGCCGTCACAGACAGGGCAGCAGCAGCAGCACCAGCACCAGCAGCAGGGGCCATGGCCAGTGGAGATTTGCGACCTGTTCTGCGGCGCCGGCGGCCTCTCACTGGGCCTGCTCATGAGCCTGGGCCCTCGTGCCAAGGTCAAGTGGGCTGTGGATCTGTTCAAGGAGGCGCTGGATACGTATCGGCAGTGCCACCCAGGTGGGCAGCAGCGGGCCATTGCTCGGCTGCTGCTGAGGCGGTAGTTGGCTGTGGAGGAGCAGCAAATTGGTGCCTCGCCCTGCATGCGACCGACTGCTGCATACTGTAAATGCCCTCTACCGCTCCCTCTCCGCCTCCCAGGCTCCCGCACTTTTCTGGAGGACGTTCGCAGTGTGCTGGCGGGCAGCAGGGCAGGCAGGAAGGGCTACCCACCCATCGGCTGCCCTACCGGCACCTGGCGCATGCTGGTTGGCGGCCCGCCCTGCCAGGTGCGGATTGTGGCTGCCGGGCCTGGATGCTGCTGACGTTTTGTGCTGGAAGATGAGGCAGGCTGCGCAGTCTGTTTTCCTGAGCCTGCGCTGGCTGCCCCATGCCACGCGCAGGGCTTCAGCAAGGCCAACAAGGGATCCGCGGAGGAGAAGGCGCGCAAGAACGTGCTGGTGAGCAAGCAGGCACTGCCGCTGCTGGTTCCAGGCAGAGATATCCTGCGCAGAGGACCTGTTGAGGGCAGAAGTGGCGGCTGGCCGGTATGAGCCAACCCTGATGGAGAGCCCCAGGAAAGTTTGCCGTGCACCGGCCTGCTGTGCGCAGGTGGCGCTGTTCATCTCCGTGCTCTTCACGTTGCGCTGGCCGTTGTCCATCATGGAGAACGTTAACGGGCTGCTGTCAGGTGGGTGCACTTGAAAAGAGCGGCCCGCATGCAGCTGCTGGTGGAATGCAGGGGCTTTTTGCAACTGTTTTGAGGTGACACGAGGTGCGGGACCATGCCCTCTGCTGCCTGCCATCATGGCACATCTGTGCCTGCTACCTGCCGCAGCGGGGGACACGATGCAGCGCATCATCCAGGCCGCTGTGTCCGCGGGCTATCAAGTCCGCTGGCGCCTGCTCAACGCCGGCTGCTACAGCTTGGCAGAGGTGAGGAGAGAGGGAGAGTTTGCAGCATTGCGATGGGCAGCCTGCCTCTGCCTTCGTCTGCATGTGGCTGCTGCCGCTGCACAACTGCTGCTGTGCTCATCTGGCACCCCACCCATCTGTCATTCTTTCAACCCTCCACAGCACCGCCGCCGCCTGATCGTCCAGCTGGTGCGGCACGACGTGCCGGCCCCCAGCTTCCCGCTGCCCTACACGCTGTTCCCTGGCGCGGGTGGGTACCAGGAGCCACCGGGCCAGCCGTGCCTGCTGCAGGTGAGGGGAGGACCCCCTTGGGTTGAGCAGTGGAACAGCTCCAGCTGGCTGGGCGCAGAGGACAGAGAGCCAGGGCTGCCGTGCATGTATGGGCCTGTTGGCTTGCTCTCCCCACAGTCCGTCAGCCGCCTCTTTGCGCCCTGAACCTCTGCACAGGACCGCCTGACGCGGGCATACAGCGGTGTCCCACGGGTCTGGCGGGCGCACGTGGTGGTGCCCGATGCAGCGCCGCTACCGGCCCTCACCGCTCGGGATGTACTGGACGACCTGCCGCGGGAGGCAGCAGCCCCAGATGCCCTGGCTCACTATGACCGAGAGCCGCGGTGCCACTATGCCGCTCGCATGCGGGGGCGCGGCATTGGCGGTGGCAGCAGCAGCGGCAGCGGTGGCGGGGGCAGCAGGGATAGCGGCAGCAGCGGCAGCGCTTCCGGCAGGGACGCCCGCAGCAGCGGGGGCAGCAGCCACGGCGCAGCTGTGGACCTATCAGCCGTCGGCGCGCCGCTGCGCAACCACTGCACGCTGGGCCTGGCGGAGGACACTCTGGCGCGCATCCGGCTCATTCCCAAGGAGGGCCAGCCGCCGCCACCCGGCCGATCGCGGTGGGAGGGCGAGTGCTCTGTGCCCGCCCACCCCTTCCAACCGCCCCGTGCCGGCAACTTGTGAGTGTGGGGCTGGGCCATGGCGGGCATGGGAAGGGCAAGGCAGCTAGGATGCTCCAGGGCTCATGCGTAGCCCTTCCAGCGTGCAATGCCACTCCAACGGCTGCTGCCACTGCTGCTTCCCTCCTGCCACCACAGCCTGGACCTGCCGGCCGACGTGCTGCAGTCGCGCATGCCTCACCTGGCTGAGAACCGCTCCAAGTTCAAGCTGTGGGGCATCTATGCGCGCCTCAAGTGGTGCAGCCACTTTGCCACGCTGACCACCTCTCCGTCTCTCTACTCGGACACCACCTCCACGATCCTGCACCCAGAGGCTGACCGCCCGCTCACGGTGCGCTGGCACGCCCATGGGAAACCTGCCTGCCTGTCTGCCCGCCCACCAAACACACACGCATCTGTGCTGCGCTGCGCCTCCCCATGTGCTGCAGGTGCGGGAGTCGGCCCGCGTGCAGGGCTTCCCCGACTGGGTTGAATTCAGCGGCAATCCCGCACAGGCCTACAAGCAGGTTGGTTGGCCTGTGCTGTGCTGCCGCACTGGGGCCTGCCATACAGCCGCGTAGAGCGCCTAGCAGCGGCAGTGCAAGCTGAATGGCGCTGCGGTACCACCGGTGAGCACAACAGCTCGTGTTAGTGCAAGCCCTCCTGCCCCTTGGCACTGCCGCGGAAATCAATCACGCACTCTGTGTCTGGCATCCAGCAGGTGGGCAACGCTGTGCCGCCACCGCTGGCTGAGGCGCTGGGCCGGGAGCTCGCGCGTGCATTTGCCGAAGCAGAGGCACAGTGGCAGCAGCAGCAGCAGCAGCAGCCACAGCGGCAGCGACAGCGCCGATGACCCACCATGTGGCGAGGCCCGCCTGCTGGCAGCAGTGATAACCAGAGTTTGATCCCCGCACCCTCAGCATCTATCTACTTGTCTTCAAGCACTTGCAGCACTGTTCACACGCCATCTTACTTTGTCCTGTATCGCACGCATAGTCTTATCCCTTGTTCTGCCCCTCGGCGCGTGCCGACACCCGTTTGCCCAGCCCTGAGCCCGTGCAGCTAGCGTGGCGCCCGGTGTAACACCTGCTGCTCACCTCCAACCTGCGTGCCGAAGCGCATTTCGCACGCGCGCGTGTCTCAGTGCATGCATGCGTGTGCTATGCATGGATTTCGGCGAAGCAGCAGTGGCGTGCATTCCTGGCGACCACTGGGACCCTCCTGCGCCCCTCCTCCATCTGCTGCTGGTGGGAGTCGCTGGACACGGTGCTGCGGGCGGTTGTGGACACAGGTGACATGAGCACGTACTGGCAGGTGCGCGGGAGGGGGATTGAATGTGATTGAGGGGGTCAGTAAGGGAGTAACAGATGTGATGTGGGTTTGCATTGCGCCTCTGGATCGTGGCTGAATCATGGCTTCCCCCTTGCTGCCGCAGCGCTGGCGCGACGGCACCTGGTGGTGGCTGGCCACCGCCGCAGAAACCGCGTATGCTGGCCCTGAGTACAAGAACCAGACGTGCCAGAGGGCGCGACAGGAAGGCCTGATTGACTTGACATTGAGGTCTGAATCTGATTTGCTGTGCTGTACGCGGCGGCGCCGTTGCGCTGCTGGAGGTGCACATGTGAGCGGCACCCGCCGACGCCTCACTTGTGCCATCGTTCATGCCGCCGCCGCTCATCCCTTGGGCGTGGCTCACCTTTCCATGCCATATTTTTTCACTAAGCCCGGCTCAGCTAAATGACATGCCAACCTGCCTTGCCATGCGCGTCATGCCACATTGTGCATCATATCAATCTCTGCCAAACATTTCGCACTCCCCCGACCCATTCGGGGCATTGTGTGCCGCAGCCCACCCCTTCCATCCAATAGAGCGACGACAGACAGTAAAGCTGTGTAAAAGAGCAATTGAGGTGGCGCAGCGGCGGACAGCCCCGGGTCGGTCACCCTGCAATTGCTTGCGCGGCGTCACCGCCAGCGGTGCCTGTTCAAACTATGATGATGCCGCCGCTCTGTACCTGTTCTTATTGCATTGCCACTGTCTCGCCAAAGCGATCCCATGCCATGAGCAAGGCCGGCAAGCACGGTGCTCCGAGCGGAGCGCTACGGCGTTTGGGGCAGGTGCTGGCCGCCGCCCTAATGCTCACCGTCGTGCTGCTGGGTCAAAGGGGCGTGCAGATTGTCGCTCCCGGCGCGGCCGGTGAGCGGTGCAGCCTGGCACCGCCCGTCGTCGCTGCCGCCGCCGCCGCCGCTCGCCACGGGCAGGCTGCAGAATCGGCAGGCAGCACCCATGGTAGCAACCAGCCTAGCACGATGGGCAGCAGAGGCGGCAGCGCAAATGGTGGCAGCACCAGCAGCAGCAGCAACGCAGGCGGCGGCACGGGCTCACCCGCCGCTGGGCAAGACGTTGCAGCCGCCACCTGCGACCTGGCCGTGGAGCCCTCCCAGTGGGCCGACAGCTGCGTGCTGCTGCGGGACGCCTGCGTCGACCAGGGCAGCATCATCCTGTACGGCCGGGAGCACGGCATGAGCGACAGCAGCCCTGGCACGGCTCCGTATGAGATTGCCCCCACTCCCGACTACCGCAAGTACATCTTCTTGCACCGTGGAAGCGTGAGGGGTTGAAAGGGTGGCATGGTGTGGCTTATAGGCTGGTGGCTGGGCCGCAGAGGGTGAAACACTGCAGCAGCATGGCCGCTCAGTTGGTGCCAGTGCCTTGCATGCGCACGCTCTGCGCTCCACCCGCCCCCCAGCTGATGCCTTTTGCAAGCGCCAGCCATGTTTCTGCATCTGCATCGTCGCAGAATGCGCGTGACTACCGCTATGGCCACCCACCCATTCACGTGCGGCCGGCCAGCAGCCAGGAGGGGACCGCCTACCTGGCGCAGCCTGCCTTCTCTTCGTGCACTGTGCCCATCATTTGGTGAGGCCCTGTGCCGCTGCCCAGCTGCGCCCAGCTGCCCTGTTGTGCCTAGCTGTGCCGGGATGTGGTTTACAGCTGCACCGCGATGCGATCGCATGCCAACGGCAGATGTGCTGGAGCCCGCTGTGGGGCACACTGCCTAGCTCAACACAGCGCCATGTGCTGCGGTGTGTGCAGGTACCCCATGTGGCTGGCCAACTTAGCACACTTTTTTCGAGGTGGGCCAGCTTCCCTCTCGGTTGCTGCCACGTTGCTGTGGTTGCAGCCTGCCGCCTAGTGCCTGTCAATGCTGCCATGCCACTGCTCCATTTGTTCAGCTGCATCTGTCCTGCAACCCATGCCGCCACTGCAGACAATGCCGCAAAAATGTATGGCGTGCTGCGACACACGCCCTGGGCAGAGCATGCCAAGTTTGTGCTGGTGCGCTGCGCTGCGCGGTGCCATGCTGTGCTGCGCTGTGCCGTGCTACGCCGTGCCGTGCTGCGCTGTGCTGCGCTGTGGTGTGCTGCTGCTGCTGGCGTGACAGCGTGCTTGTGATGGGTGCTCAGCCATGCCGCTCAGCAGCTGCTGTTGTAGCAGCGGTACACTGCCGCTTGCCGCCCTGTAACCACCCTGCGTTTCTGCTTTGCTTGCCTGTGTCGCAGGTGACAGCAGAGGGGCACGCAGCCCCTGGCATGAACTATGATGTGCTGCAGCCGCTGACACGCCAGCGAGTGGAGACGTGGGCAGACTTTTCGGCGCGACTCCCCTGGCAGCCGGTGAGTTGGAGCAGTGCCCGCCATGGGTTCACGTCGTGATGGTTGCTTGGCTAACCGCCGAGCAGGCAAAGGTCAGAGGACTGCCTGTGGTGCTGGACGTGCATAGTGCCACACATTGATGCGCGCCTGTCTGCGTGCCCGTCCTGCCACAGGCGCCCGGTGGCGGCGGCTACAAGCCGGCAGCCTGGGCGGCGCCACCGGGCAGCAGAGTGGACGATCCGCCCATGAGCTTTGAGGGCGGCCCCCAGCGCTGCTTCCGCTCTCTGTTTGTGTGCCACGATGGCATCAACATCAGCAGCCACGGCTGGCCGCTGCACCTGCTGGGCCAGCGGCTCGTGGAGCAGTACAGCAGGAGGGCAGCTGAGCTGGAGGGAAGCGGTGCTGGAGCAGCGGCAGGGGGAGCGTCTGCAGCAGGAGCGCAGCAGCAAGCAGCAGCAGGAGGGGCGGCTGCAGCAGCAGAGGTGGTCAAGCAGCAGGGTCATCCAGGGCAGCAGGACCCAGCAGCCAGGCTGGCGGCAGCGCAGGCGGCCATGCAAGCTGCCGAAGCGGCAGCAGTAGCAGCGCTGCCGGGCGGCCCACCACTGCCGAGCAACAGCAGCAGCGGCAGCACAGAGGTGCTGCTGCGAGTGGTGTTCCACCGCCGCAGCAGCCCCGACCGCCAGCTGCTGAATGCAGCAGAGCTCATACGCGCCTGCAACGGCTGGCGGCACACCGCACCAGGCGGGCGGCGGCTGCAGGCAGTCTGCTGGGAGGCAGAGCCCACAGACCTATTCAGCGGCATTGCGGCAGCGCAGGCAGCAGACGTCTTTGTGGGCGTGCATGGTGGGCGCAGTGTAGGGCTTCCACTGCTGTACACAATGAATTTGGCAGCATGCCTGGTGGCTGAGCACTGCCACCGCCCCTGCCCACTTACCCGCCACATCGCTCCCCTTGCCACCTGCCTCCTGCAGGCGCCAACATGGCCAACGCCTGGCTCATGCGCCCCGGAAGCAGCATGATTGAGCTCCAGCCGTACGGCTTTGACGAGGGGCCCGCCCACCTCCAGTACCCACTGTTCAATTACGAGGCAAGCGGGCGGGGGAGGGAGTGCGTGGAGTTTCAGTTTTTTTGTGCTTTTTTTAGTGCACGCTCGCGCTGGTTTGACAATGGATGCGCATGCAGCAAAACTCGCCGGGATGCATGCAACGCTGCAAGGGATGGACATCAGGGTGCCGCTGCTCGCTCAAGCACCCTTTAGCCGTGGATCACCCACCCCGCCCCTCCTTTCTGCCGCCCTCCTGCCTGCAGGATGCTGAGTCGCAGGTGCTGTGGTGGGTCGTCAGCATCTGTGACCCTGCAGCGTGGGCGCCGGGGCAGGCGGAGGCGGCGGGGCAGAAGGCCACGTGGCGGCAGGCCAAGAACCGCAACCTGATAGTCAGGTGGGGTTGAGGCAAAGGTGGATGTGGCGGGCGGCATGGTCCTACTTTCTGTGCGCAGGCAGGTGCTTGTGAAGTATGCGGCAGGCTGGGCGCTCAAGTGCACACATGCATTTCGATCCGGTGTGTGCCCTGCCCCCACCACCCTCCTGCTCATGCAGCTGGCGGGCGCTCGAAGTGGCGCTGCGTACAGCGGTGGATGCGGGCGGCGACGCAGCAGCATACCGGCAGCAGAGGTGGAAGCAGGGCAAGTGGTGGTGGTGGATGGGCCCTGGCGGCACCATGCAGCTAGCCGGCAAGGGGCGGTTCACGCAGATGCGCTGCCCGCCTGGCATGGCAGGCGAACAGGGCGCCAGTGCAGCAGCGGCAGAGGCAGATGCAGAGGCGGCGCATTAGCTGCCCCAACAGCCTCCTTGTAGCTGGGTGCGTTCTCTGCCGGCCCTGCTGTCAAGCCCTGCCTGATGTGTGTCAAGAATGCATTACAGGGCATCAGACCATCATCACGGATCTGTGCAGTACACTTGGCACACGCCTTCAAGGCGTTGAGAATGCCGGTTGGAGCTGTCGGCCCGGCTCGGCCAGTAGCCATGCATGCGGGGCAGAAAGCCCTGGGCGCAAACAGGGGGTGGGGCATGGCATGGACACTCCACTTCTGCTGCTGCTGCCGTTGCATCGAGCAGCTGCCGCTCAGGAGAGGTAGCCAGAGGTCCAGGGCACGCCTGGGCCGGAGCCATACGAGTCCAGCGAGGGGCGGCCATCGCTGCCGGTGGGCTGCTGCTTCAGGGTGCACAGGTTTGCAGGGTAGACTTTGCCCGCGCCATCATCACACCTGCAGGCAGGTCGGGTGTGCAGGTGCATGAGAGCAGTGACACGCCCGGGAGGCTGCAGGAGCAAGGCTGTGCCCTTGCCTGAAGCCCGCTAGCCAGGCCAAACCCCCAGCGCAGCTCACCCGGCAGCCTGTGGGCAATACACAAACACGTTGCAGCCCGCCTTCTGCTGGCACAGCGCGCAGCAGGCATCCGCACTGCCCGCACTCGTGGTGGCCAGCACAGGGGCGGCTAGGTTGTTGTTCTGTAGGATGGTACACTGCTGGCCGCCGCCACCGCTGGTGCCGCCGCCGCTGCTGCTGCTTGGGGAGGCCGGCGGGGACTGAGCAGGTGGGGAGGAGGAGGGAGGCAGAGAGGCGCCACGGCCGGCCACAGTGCCAGCAGTGAGGCTGCCGGACGGCTGCCGGCTCCAGCCTGAGGCTGCCTTGAGGAAGCAGCAGTTGGGGCAGCCGGGAGCGTTGCCAAACACCCTGCGGGATGGCGGGAGCGGGGACTGGTCAGCAGGGGTCAATCGTTCATTTGCCATGCATCAGGAATCTGTGTCATCGGCGTGCGCAACCCTCGCTTGCACACCATGCTGTGCTGCCTCAACACAGCAAGCAAGCTGATGCAAGCGCTCTCCTCACCAGGCGCCACAGTCGGCACGTGCCAGGCACTTGGCGCAGCAGGCGCCGGCGTCTGCCACAGCACGCTGCGGACCGCTGAGTTGGCGGTCATCAGGCAGGTCGCCGCCTCTCAGATCAGTGCCAGACTCGTAGGTGCGGCTGGAGGTGCCGCCGCCACTGGGGGCTGCAGGGGCGCAGGGGGGCAGGGGGCAGTAGGAATGGATGGACGCCTGCTCAAGCATTGCAAGTGACTGCTCTAGCCCTTATCGGCCACTACGACTGAGCTCACCTGGCGCTGGGGTGGGTGCAGCTTGTGATGGGGCGGGGCTTGGCGAGGCAGCAGAGGGTGAT
>VIYQ01000309.1:0-25020 GCA_009928355.1 Chlorella sp. CH2018
GGCTGGGGGATGGAGACTCCGGCGGGGGGCTGGGAGAGGGGGAGGGCGTGGGTGCCGGGGGCTGCGGCAGGAAGCAAGGGAGCGGGATGAGGTCGCGCTTCAGCAACCTGGGAGCCTCATTTTGGCCCAGCTGCTGTTGCTGCTGGCATGGCACACACAGTAGCAGCAGCAGCAGCAGCAGCAGCAGCAGCAGCAGCAGTCTGGCGTGCACAGTCGTGCCATCCAGCCCTTTCGCCTCACCGAATTGGTCACAGGGTAGTTGGGGCTGATGCCTGGCAGCGTGGGGGAGGCGGGATCGCAGGGCGAGTAGAAGACCTTGGGCTTGTTGCTGCCGGGGCTGGCCACATCGGCGCCGCCCGTGGGGCACAGCGCGGGGTTGTTGGCCAGTGAGACGGCGGTCAGGGCGGGCATGCCGTCAATCCAGCTGGCGGGGATGCCGCCAGTGAGGGCGTTACCCTGCAGGTCCAGCGCCTGCAAGGAGGGTGGGGATGGTGATCAACCGGGGTGTTGGTTGCCGCGGCCGCAAGGACCGCAAGGCACCGCATGCTTGCATGTCCAAAATGCTCTCCCACAGCACTTTCGCCGCACAGCACAGCACAGCACAGCAGCACAGCGGTGCACGTCAGCCCGCCCTGCCCACCTGCAGGTCACGCAGGCTGCCCCAGCTGGCGGGCAGCTGGCCCTTGAGGTCATTGTTGGACAGGTCCAGGCCCTGCAGCACAGCCAGGTCGCTCCAGTCGGAGGGCAGGCCGCCTGCAGCGGTGGGGCGGGGTGGGGTGCAACGATGAGGGGTGGACCAATGAGGCTCAAATAACAACCGAGGGAAGGGATCATTTCTGTGGGTGAGGGCCGGTGCATTTAGGGCTGCAGCGCATCGCGCAAGCAGCTGCAGAGAAGCGCAGCCACGCGCCCACCTTCCAGCTTGTTGTTCCCCAGGGAAATGAACTGGATGGTGGTCAGCCGGCTCATCTCCTTGGGAAGGAAGCCGGTCAGCCCCGTGTTGTACAGGTTCAGGTTCTGCAGACCAAATAAGGCAAACGGTTGCTGATCAGTGGAACCCACAGGCGGCTCGTCCATCTCCTTAGTAAGGCAAGCCGGCGAGCCCGGTGCGGCACCGGCTCAGGCTCTCTCTGCAGCGCGCACGCGGGGCGCTCCTGTTCTCTGTGCCTCCCGACCAACCGGCGCCCGCTGCGCCCGCCTGTGCTTGCAGCTGCTGGGTACAACTCCCGCGCCACGGTTGCCCTGCAGCCCACCCTGTGGCCCACCCACCTGCAGGGAGCGCAGCTCTGACCAGAGGCCCGCATCCAGCGGCAGCTGGCCGCCCAGCTGCACATTCATCAGATCGCTGCAGCAGGGCACACAGGGGGCGGGGCAGCAGCTCAGGAGTGCAAAGTGCAAATGGAAGGAATGGAGTCGTTGCGAAGCTGGTGAACAGGCTGCGATATGCAAGCGTGGCCTGCAGGCGCACGCGCTGCGCATCCCGCTGTCCGAGCCGCCTGCGGCGATGCCACACTGCCGCTGCTCACATTTCCTGCACCAGCCCCTGGGCGTTGCATGTCACGCCCTGCCACTCCGTGCACACATCGCGGCCGGGGCGCCAGTTGAGCTTGTTGTCGGGATCAATGGAGGACTTGAGCAGCAGGAGCTCGCTCTTCTGCTTGGCAGCGGACTGGCCTGCAGCAGCGGGCGGGGGCAGGGGGCAGCAGGGACGCAGGCAACAGTCAGGGCACCGGGCTGGTGAATGCGCTGGGGGTGTGGTGTGGGAGTGGCGGGGGATGTGGGTGGGCCTGGTCGGTGTGCAGCACTGCAAATGCAAAGTGTGTGTGGGCGGGGTGGGCGAGTGGTGGGCGACTGAATGGTGGGCCAGCTCCGTTGAACGGAGCCTGCCCACCTTCAGGTGCCGGCCCCACAGATGCCGTTCCTGCTGGCGCTGCTGCTGGCACTGCTGCTGCTGCTGCTCCCGCTCCATTTGTTGCCCCTCCGCCAGCTCCATTTGCTGCGGTTGCTGCACCTCCATCCATCGGCCCTGCTGCTGCCCCACTGGTTTGTGAGCTACCACCATTGTTTCCTGGCTCAGCTCCTGACCCCTCAGGCAGCTGAGCCGGCTGGCCGTCGGCCACCAGTGGGGCATCCAAGTTGCGCACGGCCGCCGCAACGACCGCCGCGGTGGAGGGCGCCGGCGGGCGCACACCCACCAGCCGCTGCGCCGCTCTCTGGCCAGCAGCGCCGTCAAAGGCCTGCACAGCCGGCTGGGCCACAGCCCCGCTGCTGTTCGGTCCTGTGCCCTGCTGGCTGCTGTTCTGGGAAGGCTGCCCGCCCAACAGCTGGCGCCACCAGCGGAGCGTGTGCAGCTGCCGCCCGGGTGAGAGCAGCCGGCGGCCAGCGCTGCTTGTGCTGCGAACCCGTGGCTGCGGCGTGACTACAACAGCTGGATGCTGCCCTCCGTGCAGCCCTGCCCCTTGCGGGTGGCATGGGGGGTCATGCAAACGTGAAGCGTGCATGCGAGCGGGCGGCGGCACCCGTGGCGGCGGCAGCAGTTGTTTGGCACTCACCGTGCGCCACACCCGCCGCCAGCGCCAGGCACAGCAGCGCGGCGAACTGCCACGCTCGACCCATTGGGGGCCCTAGATCTCCAATTGCCGCAGGTCTTGGTCGGGTGTCGAGCCTGCAAGGCGCGAGGGCGGGAAGGGGGGGAGCTTGGCGGGCCGCTGCGCAGCGCCGTTGGCCTGCATGCCGGCACCACATAGCTGGTGGGGGGCAGAATTGGGCGGCCAACCTAGCTGGGAGAGGGCGGGCGTCGTTGGACCCAATCCATGTGCAGTTGCGAGCGGGGCGCTTGCAGGGCCGCTGCTGTCCCACCGAAGCTCTCACCCGTACCAATTGCACGCTGGGAAGCGCGCGAGGAGCCGGCTGGGGCGGGCGGGGCCGCTGCCTGCCGCGTCGGGCGTGGAGTCGCAGTCAGGAGCCGCGGTTGCTGCTCCCAACTTGCTCGTGAAACTTGGGATGTTGTCGAGTGCCGCACGCGGCCAATTGGGCCCGGAATGGCTTGGCAGGCGGTGCTGCTGCGCGCGCTGCCCCCCGCCCTCGCCGCGCTTGGGCAGTTGCTGCTGCCCCACAGATCTAGCCCATTTGCCAGGCGCCGGTGCGCCTGAGAAGCTTTGCAGTCACACAGCAAGGGTGGATGAATCCAGACAGGGTGTGCGAGACCAGGGTTTGCTGCCCGTCTTCTGGTGGCCAGGCTGGCGAGCGAGGCTCTCCCGCAGCCTTTGCTTGGCTGCTGTCCAGTGGCCGGAAGCTGCCCTGAGAGCTGAAGCGCCCACCACTTAGGACCCTCAGGATCAACAGCGCTGCAGCCGGATCGGCAGTATCCGCGTCACAGGCGCTGCCGTTTGTCGTGGTCGGATTCAGGCTCGCGGTGGTGTGCGACCCGCTCCTTCTGCGGGTCATACCTGCATAAACATTAACAGGGCATTCACTTTGTCGGTTGGGCTGGCCGCTGATCAAGAGCTGAGTGCTCAAAGCCTTCCTTTCAGCTGGCAAAGTTTGCGGGACAGAACGATGCAGGCCAGCTCACCCAAAGTTCATCAAGTGGAAGCGCAGCATGGCGTCTCCCTCGGTCGCCTCCCGCCCGCCCTCAGCGCCCCGCTCGTGCTGGCCCAGCGTGCCGCGGTGGCAGGCGATGTATTGAGTGATCCTGTGCAGCAGTGGAGCAGGTGAAACACCCTAAGCTGAATGTAGTGGCTGCTCCAGCGTGCCACAGTGGCAAAACCATGTACTGCAGGATCCTGTTGAGATGTAACAGGGGGGGCGAGGCACGACACAGCTTGGGCGCCATGCGGATGTGCTGGCCAGCTGCTGCGTGCGCGGGCCGTCACCACACAGCTGAAGTTGGTGCATCAAAAGACTGCATTAACAGGTTCACTGGTACATGTGCTCCAGGTCTCCCTCGTAGAAGGTGTCGTCGCTCTTGCGCAGCAGCTCCACAATGCTGCATCAATGGGTACAGGGCAGGGCAGGGCGGATGCAGCGCGATCTCTGGCAGCCAGTCCGTGGCAGTCTGCACAAGTGGTCCCTAGCAGTATTCAATCACCGTCTTGCTAAGCACCCCAGACAGCCAACGCAGGCATGCACCGCTGCCCGCTACCCGCTGCCCGCCTCCAGCCTCACCGCCGAGCCGCGTGCCGCCCCTCCTTATCCGCTGCCTCCGTGACCTGCAGCAGGGGCGGCGGCAGGCACCTAGGTATTCAATCTCCTGCTGATTGGCATCGGCAGGTCAAGGCCAGCCTGCTGCAGCAACGCGAGCGTTCAGCAGGCGCAACTGCGCATTCGATTCGCTGCAGCAAACCCAACGGCCTGCAGCGCACCTGCTCCACCGCCTGCCGCGACTCAGAGGTGGCCAGCCAGCGCTCAACCTCATCGGGGCTCATGTTGACCGAGGCCTGGGTGCAGGCAGAGCAGCGCAAATGGTTGGTTTGCAAGCTAGCGTCCATGTCGAGTGCTGTGGCCAGGGCGCCAGGCAAGAGAGGGGCGAACGCCCCCCAGCAGCAGCGGCTCGGATGCTGGTATTGAAGCTTGGCACTGCCGACATTCAAGGCGCACTCACTCGGAACTCGGAGATGATCTCACGGGGGTCCTTTCCAGAGGGGATCGCATCCTGGGTGCATCAATGCCAGGGGCAGAACAGGCAGCGTTGTGTGGAAGCACAGCAGCCACTGGCTGGCGCCCCGCCGCCGCCGCCGCCAGGCACCGCCGCCGCCTGCCCACCCCGGCAAGTCGGCGTCTCGGTGCGCCTGGTGGAGCGCCCAGTGAACTCCTGATCGCCACCCGCCCACCTGTAGATGGATGCGGCAAGCCATCCGTGGCGAGGAGACCTCTCGCAGAGCCATGCTGCCGTGTGCCGCTGCCGCCAGCCTCCGCAGGCTCCAGTGCATGGATCGGAGTGATGAGTGCAGCAGGGGCGGACGGGTGGCAGCCCTGCTTCACCGCCTGCTGGGCCGCCGCCCCGCTGGCTCCGTCATCACTCCCAAGGGTTTGCCCCCTGAGAATTATGTTCTTGCATGGCACCTGCTGGAATGTGACACCTGCATTTCATGCACACAGCTGTTGGTGCCCGGCTGATATGCTTGGCTGCCGCCACGCCGTCACCGTGCTGCCGGTGTGGTGCCGTCACATACAACCGCTCTGCTGCATTTGCCGTTTGTCTCCATCGGCACCGTTACCAGTGCTTACAACAGATGGCGACTGAAACCAAACAATGAGCGAGGGCAGGGTGCTAAACCTCCACGCAGCATGCAGCTGCAGCTGGGGCGAACCGACGGGCCCGCACGTTGCCGCAAGCTCCGGCCATCACAAGCCAGCCTGCTGCTGCTGCTGCTGGCCAGCCTACCAGCGCCACTCTCTACTGCGTGATCTGCTGCCACTGGCCATCTGCGGCCTCCTTCCAAAGGCTGACCTTGTTGTGGCCATCCGACACCGACAGGATGTTGCCGCTCACAGACCAGGAGAGCCGCCACACGGGGGCGCCAAAGTCGTGCAGCAGCTGCCGCTCCCAGCCGCCTGTGGTTGGCGCATGGAGGCGAGGCCGGAGGGTCAGAGAAGGAGGTCGTTTCATCAAGGGACATGCTCCTCAGTCCATCTGCATCAAACACAAGCCATCCCGTGCGCCCGCCCTCTTCCGGTCGCTGCTGGCGGGGCGTGCTCAACAGTTCAGCAGCACACCAGCCCAGCTGCCGCAGCAGCATGTGACTCACCCTCCTGCCGCTCCGTCCACACCAGCACCTTGCCGTCCTGGCCCGCGCTGGCCAGCGTGTTCATGGGCAGCCCAAAGTTGGGGGCCCACGCCACGTCCCGCACCCAGTCTGTGAAAAGGACAAGGGGAGCCAACAGACTTTGTGGGGATGGTGGGGAGATGGCGAGGCGTGTTCATGCAGGCAGGCCACGGTGTGGGGGTCCTTGGCCACCCTCAGCACCCAGGTGGCAGCAGCATGCACATCAGCAGCGCCACACAGCCAGCAGGTGCATGCACAGACAGGCAGCTCCGGGCAGAGTGCAGCAGAGGCCAACAGGCATGCAGGTATGCAGGAGGAGCGCACACGCCGTCTGCAGCACAGCACAGCACATGTGCCCACCCGTGTGCCCCATCAGCGTCGCGCCGTCCTGCTGCCATTGCCGCGCCTGCTCGTTGTAGATCCACACCTGCTTGTTTGGTGCAGCAGAAGAACCAGGCGGGTCAGCCCAGAATCAATGGTTGTGGCGCGGCTGCCGCTGTGCAGCGCCCCTGCCAGTGCAGCCCGCCAGCTGGTCATTTGCCCTTGGTACAGCCCGCCTCTGCGGCCCATGACCCTGCCAGCAGGGTAGACGTTTGCACCCTGCGCAGCCCGCTGTTGCCGCCCACCTTGACGCAGTTGTCGCAGCCAGAAGAGGCGAGCCGCCGCACCGGCTGGCCCGGAGCCTTGGATGACACCAGGGAGCCCTGATTTGGGTTGAAAGGATGTGAAGAACGAGGATTGAGGAGGAGTGTTAAGAAGGGAAAAAAGCGTACATGCGAGCCCTTGGCGAGTGTGGCACGGTGGCGTGCAGGCAGACAGAAGTGGCGGCCTGCAAGCACGTCCTTGCTTGCTGGGTGTCGCGCAAGCAGAGCGGCAGCAGGGCAGAGGGCCAGCTGCTTGCCTTGGGTGCTGCGGGGGACCAGGAAACCGCGGTGGCGCCGATGGGGTGCGCCCCATCAATCTGCAAGAAGGCGGGTGTTGCAAGGGGGGTTCGGGCTCCTGCAACCATTGTACACGGCTGAGCTGAGCTGCGCAAACTGTGAATCAATTCACACTGCAGCAGTGCAACTACACCATCCCCAAGCAGGCCGGCACCACTAGAACCGCGCAGTAGGGCAGCAAACCAGCCCCAGCACCAGCACCAGCCGCACCTTTTCAGCAAACCAGCTGCCATCGGGCTGGTAGGTCAGCACCGACAGGCTGCCATCGCTGGAGGCGGCTGCCAGCGCGAGGCCCAGCTCGTACGGTGCCCAGCAAATGGAGTTGACGCTGGCGCTGTGCAGCGGCGACACGTACACCTGCGGCGGTTGGGAGAGCCGCAATCAGAGGCACACGGTCGGTGGCTGCAAGGCGCGCAGTGGGGGCTACGCAGCAGCAACACATCCTGCTGCGTACCAGTAGTATTTGGTGCGCAGCTGCCCACCTTCCGCCACACGCGGTCGGACACCTCCTGCCACCTAGTGTGCTCCCATCAGGAAGGGCTGCCACTGCAGGTCGACAGCACATGTGCCACCCACCTGCTGCCACACGTTGTCGGCCACCTCCTTCCAGATAATGACCTTGCCGTCGAACGAGGCGGTGGCCAGCAGGCTGCCAAACTTGGGGTGCGCCCAGCACACCTGGGGGGCAAGCCGTGAGGACAAACAAGCAGTTTGGTTGCAACCAGGGCTCACAGCTGGCCTGGTCGCAGCTTGAGTTGCATACACCGCACGAGCAGGGAGGACATAGCCCTTGGCGCTGCATGGGGCAGCAGGCAACAGCAGACGCCAGCGGCATGGCCCACCAAGAGCTGCCCACCTGCCACACGGGGCCCTCGTGGCCAGTCAGGTCAGCTAGGTGGGTGACCTGCGCCATGGAGGGTGCCCAGGAGTGGGCGCATGTGACGCGGTGCACTGCTGGAATGGTTGCTGAAAGCAAGCAGGCCGCCTGCAGCTTTCAAGGAAACCGCTCAACATCACGGCAGGTGTGCAAGTGCTGGAGCAATGGCGGCAGCAGCGGTGTCCGAGCGGCAGCGGCAGCCCACCTGGTCGCCTGTGACATCAAACACCTTCACACAGCGGTCGCTGGATGCTGTGGCCAGCCGCTTGCCGTAGTAGTCAAACGAGGCATCGTGCACCTGGCAGGAGGAGGGGAGCAAAGAAATCTTGACCAAGCCTTGCCGCACGTGCGGGGGGCAGGCGGGAGCTTGCATCTCTGGGGGGGTGGGGTGCATGGCTGCACCCTGCGGCAGCTGCTGTGGCTTCTGATGTCCACATACACGCTGCCCAGCACGCAGAGCGCTGCAGATATCGAACAGCGCGTCAAAAATTCGTAGAGCATTCAAACACATCGACGGCACGGCAGGCGAGCTCACCGCGTCGCCGTGCCCCGTCTCAAACGACGCCAGCTGTGCGGTTGCCGCCGCCATGGCTGCTGCGCCTGTGCCCCCAGCTACCAAGCCAGCGCCCCCTGCTGCTGCTATGCTAAACGGTGGTTGTGCTGGAGCTACAGGCAGGGTCACGGGAGATGCAGTGGAGAGTGAGCACGGCAGCAAAGACGAGGCGGGGAGCGGTGGCAGCGGCGAGCGGCGGCGGCGCAGGCACGGCCGCTCCTGCTCCCACCGCGGCGGCTCGAGCACTGCACGCGTCTGCACAGGGCCCTGGCCCGCCTGCACTCACCTGCGGCCCTCGAGCGGCGCGGAACAGTTGCCGGCAAGCGTTTGCGCTGCGCTGGCGCTGCTGCGGGGCGGGGATCTTGTCGCGGACGGCTGATCGAAGGCTGATCACCGCCCGGCAGGCGCCCAGCAAGGCAGGCGGGCAGCGCCGCACGCTCAGCAGCTCTCGAGGGGAGCCATGCCCCCGATGGGCCATCGCCTGCAGCCGGTGCATTCCCAGGACGCTGTCACGCCAGCAATCAGGCCCCCGAACGCACCCCCTCGCAGACGCTCGCCCCAGTCCCCCTCCAGCAGTGCAGCAGCGGCGGCATGGCGTCGTCCCTGTTTAGGCGGCTGCTGTCGCAGCCCCAATCGGCGGCAGCGCTGCTGCAGGCGTGCGGCCCAGCGCCCGCCGGAGCGCGGCCCTTCCAGCTGGTGCAGCTTGCGGCCCTGAGCGCCAGCGTGAGTTACAGGGCGAGGCATGCCGAGGATGACCTGTATGGGTTTGCCGCTGGGGCGGTGCTGGCCATGCCGCCGCCGCCGCCGCCGCTGCCTGCGGTGCTTCGTGCGCGGCCTGTCGTCTCTCCCTGCACGGAAGCCGATCGGATCTACCCACTCCTGCACCCCGTGCGCAGGCTGCTGCGCCTGCCGCCGGCAAGCTGTACGGCGCGTGCGTGCTGGAGCGGCTGCCGGTGGTGGTGCCGGAGACGCCGGCATGGGAGCAGGAGTTTTTCGAGTGGCAGGCGGTGAGCCTCGTTTTGGCTGTGCATGGCGTACAATTTATGACTGCAGTGTGCACCACCAGTGCTGTGCGTGGTGTGCTGTTGGCCAGCGCGCAGCGCAGCTGTGCACAGCCGATGGCAGCGGCATGGCTGCACCGTGCTGCCATGCCTTGCCTGCTGTCGCGGCCCCCAGCGGTCGTGGCCGCCCGCAGCGTGCCCGCTATCCACCATGCCACACAACTGTGCCGCAATGCAGAGCGTGCGGGCCAAGTACATGAAGCAGCTGCCGCCCGAGTTCACAGATGTGAAGGAGAGCGAGGTGCAGGGCGAGGCCAGCAAGTGGGTGCTGCTCGTTGCTGCTTGCTGCCCCTTTGTGATGGGTGTTGCGGCACAGGCTGCAGCCAGGGCAGGCATACGTTCTGGCCAGGCGCAGGGCAAGGCCAGGCGGGTGGGTGCTGTGTTGTCGTCGGTGCTTGTAGAGCAGGGCTGTCTTGTGGCAATGCAATGCAGGGCATGGGCTTGGATGTGTGGTGCCACGTCATGCCTTGGCTAGCACGCTCCTCCCTGCCTGCCCTCCACTTGCTCAGGTATGAGCCGGCACCTCGGGAGACAGAGGCAGACCGCACCAATGACCGGCGGTCGCTGCAGCGGCGGCTGGACCAGCGGCTCTTCATGCTGGTCAAGCCCAAGGGCGGCAGCTGGTCGCTCATGCAGCGAGGTGCGGGGGGGGGCCGGTCACAGCAGTGGCCCACTTTCTGTTGTCGAAACCCACGCGTGAAGGCGCCGTTTGCAGCTGGCTGCTGTCCTCACTGGGTAGCTCTGGCTGCCGCCCGCCTGCCGACCCTTCCCATGACACCCCTCCACCCTTCCCCTTGGTATGCCACAGAAAATGCGGAGGGCGAGACAATGCGGCAGACGGCGGAGCGCGCGCTGGCAGACGCAGTCGACACCGCAGCAGTGCAGCCATACTTTGTGGGCAACGCGCCGGCGGGGCACGTGCAGCTGGGCGACGGCACAACCTTCTTCCATAGGTGGGTGGGTGCTGCAAGGGCAAGCCTGGCTGTAAGGCTGGCTGTGCAGAACTGCAGCAGGGCGGGCTCCCCGGTTCTCCGCTGCACCTGCCGATCTCTGCATGCATGTGGTATCGCCCGACGTGCCACCTGCTTGTGGGCGCCGCGTGTCTGGTCCAGCAGCCATCCGTCCACGCCGCGCTTCCCTCCCCGCTTGCAGGTGCCAGCTCATACAGGGCGTGCCCGCGCTCCAGGGCGGCAGCGGCTACTCTGAGTACGTCTGGGTGGCCAAGGTGAGAAGATTCAGCGGTCCCTGCGCTTACGAGGCAGCTGCGAGCAGGCTCAACGCACGTCACCAGCCGCTGTGCCTCGCATGCCGTCGCCTGGTGTAGCACCAGCTGAATACGCTCGCATCTGTGGCTGCCCATGTTTGCAGGACGAGCTGGGGGATTACATCCAGGAGCCGGAGCTGCTGCAGCTGCTGCAGAAGATGCTCTAACAGTGTTCAATTCTATGGTCACCTCCACTGGCGGGGCCTGCACGAGCAGGCGAGCAGCCCAGCCGCTGAGGCGCTGGCGCAGCTGCCAGCAGGCTGTGCATGGCCCAGCAACTGTGTTGGTGCAAAGCTGTGATCTAAAAAATCATGTAACACTCGAACTGGGATGGGCGCTGGCATAGTGCTTCCCCCTGCATCTGGCGCGCTGCATGATTTTTTGCAGCAGCGGCAGGGTGGCGGCGGCGCACAGGTGGAGACAGACGGCGGTGCGGGCGCTGCGGCCCTGTTTCTGATCGATCTAGGGGGCGCTTCCTGTCACCCCGGCGCCTCGATTTTGCCCCCCTTCTCTCATTACGCGCGCGGTGGGAGCGGGGTTTGCACGAACCTGGCATATTCACTGGTTGAGCTGACAACGCTCCGCGCACTTCAATCAACTTGCACCAGCTGCAGGTGCAGACCTGCCAGCCGCGCACTGTGCAGCGACGCACGTCAGCCCGAGGCGCGGGCCCATTTGCAGTATGAAGGCCGCGGCGCCCTGCGCTGGCCTCTCCTGGACCCCTGCTGCGTCCAACAAGCAAAAACTCGCAAAGTGAGGCTGCACAAAGCCAAGAGACAGGAGGAGACACCCCGCCTGCCAGCCCGCTCGCGCCAACACCACGCCCTGCTTTCTCTGCTCCCTGCAGGCCTGCGCCGGTGATTGTCTCGCAGCATGTCAGCCTGCGCGCAACCGGCAGGGTTCGCGCTGCAGAGCTCACAGGCGGGGGCGGCGGGGGCGGCAGCGGCGGCGGCAGCGGCGGCAACCACTGGCACGGCAGCGATGATGACTCCGCAGGTGATGGCGCGCTGCCATACACTGCGGTGCTCACCGTTGCGGGACTGGACATGATGGAGGGCTGGAACGGGCGGCGCAAGGCGCAGCCTGCCATCAAGCGGCAGGCTGCTTCTCCACTGATGGCGGCTCTGAGCGCGGTCGCAGTAGCATCCTCAGCAGCTGCCGCCCAGCCAGTTAATTGCAGCAGTGGCACCGACAGCTGCACTGTGCAGACGGAAAATGGCAGCAGCAGTTGTGCAGCCGCGGCGGTCTGCAGCCCAGAGCACAGCACCAGCGGCAGCGGCACCAGTGGCGGGCCGGCAGCAGCAACCAGCCATGAGGGCAGCGAGGCAGCAGATGCAGAAGCGGCGGCCCCGCCGCCCAAGCGCATTGTGATGCTGGTGGAGCCCAGCCCCTTCACGTACTGCAGCGGCTACCAGACGCGCTTCCGAGCCACCATCCGTGAAATGGTGGCAGAGGGCTGCCAAGTGCTGGTCGTCACGCCAGGTGGGCCGGCAGTGCAGCGCACCCGTCAAGCCTGCGGGTGCCATGCTTGTAGGAGGTGTAAGCGTTTCTTGTTGGTGGCTCAGCGCATTGACACTCGCATCCGATCCCACCCAATCGCCACACCCCGCTTGCCTGCCGGCTTGCCCCTGCAGGGCGGGGCGCAGCGGGGCTGCTGCCGGGGGGCCAGGAGCAGCCTGCCGAGTTTGAAGGCGCGCGAGTGGTGGAGGCTGGCTCCTTCCCCTGCCCCGGCTACAGGTGCGCAGTGGCGCGGCGGTGCTACTGCACTGGTACAGTGCTGCATTGGGCAGGCAGCCAGCAGTCCAGGAAACAGCTGGGGATGGTACGCCCCCCTTCAATGCTGCTCCCCAGCAGCTCAGTATCAGTGGCTGCCTACACAAATGCCTGTGCCTGTGAACAACGAAGCTATCCCCTGCTCTGCTTGCAGCTCCGTGCCACTGAGCCTGGGCCTGTCCCCCCGCATCTTCAAGCACGTCAAGTAAGGCGCGATGTGCGCTAGCTCACCCCGGCCTGGCTGCCGGTGAACCGACACGCTGCTCAGCTAGCGAGCTGACTGCACCCGGCAGTCGTGCGGCCCGCACCCGCGGCGCTCATCTCCGCCCTGGGTTTTCTTGTGCTGCGCAGGGACTGGAAGCCCGACCTGATCCATGTGACCAGCCCTGGGGCGCTGCCTGCCGCGGGCTGGCTCTACTCCCGCCTGCTGCGCGTGCCGCTGGTGGCATCGTTCCACACCCACGTGCCCGCCTACCTGCCCCGCCTGGGCCTCGGCTGGCTGGTGCGCCGACTGTGTGCTCTGACTGCATTCTGTGCCTATACCTGGCAGCGCCGCATGGATTGTTTATGGTTGTTGTTCAGAGCAGCAGCAAGCCACTCTTGTCCCACACTCCTCGTGCTGCCCACTGTGCTGCAGACCAGCGGCATGTGGGCTGCCATCCGAGCTATCCACCGTGCGGCACACCTGACCATTGCGGTGTCCCCTGCAACCGCCACTGAGCTGGTGGAGGCAGGCGCCTGCGACCGCGCGGCCGTCAAGGTGAGCGCGGCATTGCAGCAACAATGGTCAGCTCAAGTGTGGCGGATGCCTGGTGCACGGGATCATGCGCAGGACGCGAACAGCAGAGGCAGAGGCATGATATGTATGATTAGAAGCAGGCATGATATGCATGATTAGAAGCGCATCGCCCCATGACCCGTGCACACCTTCCCCACCCCTCTCCCCTTCCTCCCTGCCCCGCCTGCCCAGGTGTGGCCCAAGGCGGTGGATTGCGAGCTCTTCCACCCAGGCCGGGCTTCCCAAGGCATGCGCGCCCGGCTGGCAGGCGGCAGCCCCGACGGCGGCCCCGCACCCCGCCTCGACGGCCCCCTGCTGCTCTACGTGGGGCGAGTGTCACCAGAGAAAAATCTGGCCCTGCTGCGCCCGCTGCTGGAGAAGGTGCCGGGTGCTCGGCTGGCGGTGGTGGGCGATGGCCCGGCCATGCAGGTGAGGGTTGGGTGCTACACAGCACAACCATGCCATGCTGCTGTGCCGCCATGTCGCTGATGCAGGCAAGGGGAGTTGCTGCAGTCACATGCTCACCGTAGCTAATGCAATGCATCTTACCCAATGCAGGATGTGCAAGCTGAGCTGGCGGGCGCACCCGTCACTTTTCTGGGCAGGCTGTCTGGCCGGGAGCTGGCGGCCGCCTACGCCTCGGCAGGTGGGCTGTCAGCGGTCTTCAGGCGGGAAGCTAGCTCTGCCCTTGCAGGCAGCTGGGTCAATGCAATCCAGTCCACAGCTGACAGGCTCATATATACGCTTGCCCTGGCTACTGTCCCTTCCCCTCAGACATCTTTGTGATGCCATCTGAGAGCGAGACGCTGGGCAACGTGGTGGGCGAGGTGCGCTGCAGCGCCTGCGTGTGCTTGCCCCATTTGTCAGCTGCTGTTGCTGCTGCTGCTGCCCCAGCTGAGGACGTTGGCATGCCACGCCGCCCGCCCTCATTGCACACAAGGCTCCCCTCCCTCTGTGCCCCATCCTTCAACACAGGCCATGGCCTCCGGCCTGCCGGTTGTGGCCGCCGCCGCCGGTGGCGTGCCCAGCGTGATTGGCCGCCCTGGCACTACCGGCGTCCTGTTCCCGCCTGGAGACGCCGCCGCAGCGGCTGCCGCCGTGCGCCGGCTGGCGGCCGACGCCTCGGGGCGGCGGCGCATGGGGCGCGCTGCGCGCGCTGAGATGGAGCGCTGTTCCTGGCGGGCTGCCACCCGTGAGCTTCTGAGGCGGCACTACCCAGCCGCTCTGGAAGCCTGGCGGCAGCAGGAGGGCGGCGCATGGGCGCTGGCGCGGCAGGCTGCTGCCTAAGGCACCGCCCAGTTTGACGCTGTTGCCCGAGGCGCCGCCCCTTTTGCCGCTGCCGCCAAGCTAGCCACTCACCTGCCTCTTCGAATTGAGGGGCCTTTTGTTGCCACCCAACCAATCTTTTGACTCCGCTGCCCTTTTGAAACCGGGCCACAACCATTTTGCTGCGTCGCCGACGCAGGTCCACTATTTACCTCCCTGTACGATAGCAGCCCCGTTTTGCCTCATAGGGGCCTCAGCTGCAGCTGCCTCAATGGCAGTGCCAGACAGCGGTAGTCGCTGCACACAACGCACATGCTCCATGTACGCATGCATGCCATGCTAGCCGTAGCCAGGCCAGCCCACATTTTGTTTAAATCAACGATTGTATAATAGCCTTGTGCGCGCCGGCAAGTGTGTGCACGACACATCGGCTGAGTAGGGGCCGGCAGGCTGGGCCGCGTTTGGTGACAGCATGGGCATCGGCACGGCGGTGGCGGCGCAGCAGATGCAGGTCGCTCGGTGCCGCAGGGCTTGCCTGCTCCGCACTTCTGTATGCTGCGCCCTTACGTTAGTGTTCTCAATGGGCTTTTGGGCGGACCGACCTCACCAAAGCTGCAGTGCTGGTGAGGGAGGTGGGTGGTGGGCGCCTCGCAAGGCGGCGGCCTGCTGGGTGCACGCTGGGGCGGCGGCGGCGAGTGGCGGCGACGGGCACTGTGTGGGCTATTGCGCTCGATCCGTCCGGTGCCTCTGCGCCTCACACAACTCACAGTGCACTCATCTGCGCGCCTTGGACGCCTGCCCGCTCCGCCCTCGGCGGTTTGCTCACGAGCGGGCGAGCGCCTGGCTCACGGCCGGGCGCCTCTGACCACCCAGCTCGCCGCAGGGCGGCAGTAGCGCACGGCGGGGCAACAACGGCATGGAGGGCGGCGAGGCCGGCGGCAGCGGCAGCGGCGGCAGCGGCACCGGCGGCGGCGGCGGCGCCAGCCGACGATGCTACGTTCCGGTCTCATACGAGCTGCAGCCCAGTGCGCCCTTCCTGTACGTCTGGCCGCGCACTGCCCATGATTACCTGCAGCTGTTGTCGATCGGGCAGCAGCTGCTGCTGCTGCGCATTTGGCCAGCCCACGCCAAAGGATTGGAGGCAGCCGGCGCCGCTGAGTCGGGTGCTCAAGCTTGGCAAGACCTCAAGGAGTCCATGAGCCGTGCGCTGCCAGTCATCGAATATTGGGCTTGCAGCATCGTGCGATACATAGGTGTGGCCTTCATGTCCTGCAGTGCGCTCTATCTGTGCCCCAGTGCAGTTGCTGCTTGTTCACAGCTCCTCCGCGGCTGCTTCACTGGCGCAGACTACGAACTGACTGGATCTGACAGCGTGCCGGAGGCATTCAAGCCGTTCTGCGCAGCGCTGAGCCGCTTCAAGGCCGAGCTGCTGGAGGCTCAAGAGCCCGACAGCGCAGCCGACAGCGCGTCCACGCGCGGTCGCCTGCTGTGCACAGTGCTCACTTCGCAGCACTTCCCGGTAGGTTGTCAGCACAGAAGGTCACTTGCAAATGAGCATCCCTGACCGCTCTCCGTCAACAAGTTCTTGGTCTCCTGCTGCAGGCTGTGCTGCAGGGCATGGTGGCAACCATTTGCGAGCACATTACGGAGCCCCTGCAGCAGATCCAGCCTGCGCTGGAGCTCGCTGTTTCAGACCAGCGCATCCTCCTGCCCGGCTTCAGCCAGGCGCTGAGCAACTGCCTGACGACCACCACGTTTCTGCTGCGCACTCTTGCAGCAGCGGATCGCCATGGAACACTCTGCGACAACTGGGCGGCGTTCAGCCTTGGAGGTGGGTTAGGGGGGTGTCAGGTCCCGCACCCAGTTGCGCTTGGCCTGTTTGGATTCTGCCCAGTTTCATGGCCTCCTGCTGCATGCACTGCAGGTAAACCTCTCATCCAGTCCTGCAGCATACTGGCCAGCCATGTTGCTGCGGCCCTAGCCCCTGCTTGTGGCCTGCTGGGCTGGGACGCCAGCACCTGGCAGCACAGCCCGAACCTCAGCCCCCGTGCCCGCTCTGCCGTGGAGCAGTGTGTGTACCGGCTCACGCTGGGTGCGGTGAACACTTTGACAACCGCGCTGGACCTGCTGACGGCCTGCAGCGTTCTGAAGGTTCGCCATGCAACAGGCACTCCTGCCTCCGCATCCGCACGGCTGAAGAAGGAGCTGAAAGCGCGAAAGGCGCTGTCAACGATCAGCAACGCGATTGATGTCGGCAGTTCAGCGACTGCGAGCGCAGGCACGTGTGCCGCTGCTGCGGGCTGCCGCACAGCGGTTGGCTGCATAGTGCCTACGCAGCAGCAGGAGGAGCAGCAGCAGGTGCAGCAGGAGCAGCAGGCGCGGGCGGCTGCCAAGGCTGCCAAGCGGCAGCGCCAGAAGCAGCGCAAGGCGGCTGAAGCAGCCGCAGCGGCGGAGGCTGAGCAGCAGACGACGGGAGCAGCAGCTGAGGCGCCGGTTGGGGCTGCCGTGGAGCCTGCAGCACCTTCCCCACCCCTGGCTTACCGCCCCACATCTGGCGCCAGTGCACCTGTTGCAGCCACCGGAGAGAGCGAGGTGCCGGCAGCAGGGCTGCTACATGTCCACCAGGCGGAGGGAGCAGCAGCCTGCGACGAGGCGGTCCAGCCGGCAGGCAGCGCCCCAGAGGGGGCAGTGTGCCCGGCAGCCAGCAGCTCGGATCAGCTTGAGGTGCTGCTGGCGCGGCTGGGGGCAGGCGATGCTGAGCTGGCGGCAGGCGCTGAGGAGCAGGCGCAGGGCAGCGGTGCAGGCAGCAGCGGCGCGTGCCTGCTGCCCTCCCCACTGCCTGCCGTGCCGCAGCGCCCCAGCTCGGCAGCGCAGCTGGACGCCCTGCTGGCGCAGCTGGGGGTGGCAGGCGGGGCAGAAGGCCGCGAGTTTTACAGTGCTCCTGGCCGAGTCTCCCCATCGCCCGGCAAGGCGGCAGATGTGGCAGGAGGCGCAGCGGCCTATTCTGCTGCACCGGCAGATGACGACAGCCTGGACGCCCTGCTGGCGCAGCTGGGGGTGGGCAGCTGCGCCCCTGAGGCTGACGCAGCACCAGTAGCAGCCGGCTGTGCTTCCTGCAGCCCTGCCGCGCCCGCCATGGCTGCACACAGCCCTCCATATCCTGCTCCAGCCACCCCCACCGTTAGCTGCTGGCTTCGCTGGAGTGCCCCCTCACGCTGCAGACCATGCAGCAGCCGGTGGTGGCGGCAGACGGCAACACCTACGAGCGCAGCGCCATTGCAGGTGGGCAGGTGGGGCGGGATGGGGCTGAGGAGCGATTGAACTGATGTACTGGGCATGGCAGCCTGTCCGGTAGTTGCTGCGGCCCCTGACTGGCAATGCCATCACAGCTACTGCACCCCTGCCCCCCACCCAACCCCTTGCAGCATGGATCGCGCGGCAGCAGGCGGCGGGTGTGGTCCCGCGCTCCCCGCTGACCAACCAGCCGCTGGGAGACCTGAGCCTGCGCCCCAACCACACGCTGCGCAGCCTGATCGCCGGCCTGCGCGCCGCGGGCCAGCTGTGAGCGGCAGATCGTAGCTAGCTGTGCGACCAAGACTGTGGCCGTGTTTCATTGTTTATCACATGAACCTTGGCACTGTAATTTGTTAGGTTCATGCAGTTCAGTGTGGTGGCAACTATTCAGGAAATGCATGGCAAAAGCAAGGAAGCTGCAATCAAGGAAACCACGACAGCATGTGAAGGCCGCACCGGGCTGGCCATCTGATTCAGAGTAGATGGCTTGCAATCAAGCATCACGCTGGCTGCTGCCTCTGCCGCTTGCCTGGCCGTGAGCTCGCAGCCGCAGTGGCCACCACCCGCTCCGGCGCCGCCTGCTTCCGCTTGCGCTGGCGGTTTGGGGCTGCCTGCTGCGGCTGCTGCGGCTGCTGCACCTGCAGCGCCTGCTGTGCCAGCTCCTGCCGCCGCTGCTGCAGCCGCTGCTGCAACCTCCGCCGCCGCTCAAGCACAGCTATAGACGGCAGGATCCCATTGTGACCATCTAAATAGCTGCGGCAGCCGCTGCACAGATACTGCTGCCGGTCATTGGGATGGCAACGCCACTGGCCGCCTGAGCAAGTGCTGCCGCAGTGCATGCACTTGCGCTGCTGATCTGCCACTGCTTGCGCCTGCTGCTGCTCAATCCCTGGCTGGCCATCCAGCTGCTGCTGCGCTCCCGGCTGCTGCCGCCGCCGCTGCTCCTCCTCCTCCTCTTCCCCTGCCTCGCCCTGCCCCTGCTGCTGCGCCTCCTGCTGCTGCCGCCGCTGCTCCCTGTCCAGCCGCTTGAGCAAGACGTCAGCCGGCGGCAGCTGCCCTTTCATCCTCTCATACACACGGCATGCAGTGCAGAGGTACTGGCCGGTGCCCACCCGCGTCCAGTTGCCACTGCAGTGGCTGGCGCCGCAGTGGTGGCATGCGCGCTCCTGCTGTGCCAGCCGCCGCCCCTCCAAATCAGGCAGCCCACCGCCGTGCTTGTCCGCATAGCCGCCGCAGCTCTTGCAGAGCCGCTGCTTGGTGGTGGCGTGCCTGTGTTCAACGGAGGGAGGCAACAAGGGCAGCATGGGACGACATGAGCATGGTGTGTGGGGCAAGCAGCGAGCAGCGAGCAGCGAGGAGCTGTGGCTGCGCATCTGCAATCTGTCCGCAGCAGTGTTAATCAGTGGCAAAGGGCATGCAATGCCGCACTGCTGTGAGGCCGCCAGTGGCCCAGTTTGCATGCACTGTGCAGCCGGCGCCACCCACAGCCCGCACACAGCCAAGAGGGCCGGCCACTTGCCTGCGCCAGGCAATGCTGTTGCTGGTACCGCAGTGGGTGCACACAAGAGGCTCCTCTGCCTTGCGCCGCTTCTCCTCCAAATCCGGCAACTGCCCGCCGTGCTTGCGAGCAAAGAGGCTGCAGGAGGTGCACAGCAGCAGCTGGGTGGCCTTGTGGCGGGCCCAGTCCGACGGCCCGCCAGCGCCACAGTGCCCGCACCGCCGCTCGCCCTGCTGAGCTTCCAGCTGCTTCTGCCGCCGCCGCTGCAGGCTCTTCACCACCCACTCCACCGGCGGCAGCTGCCTGCCGCCAGCCGTTTGATAGGCCCAGCAGGGTGTACAGATGCGCTGCAAGGTGCCAGGCATGCGCCGCCACGTGCCGCTAATGTCGCTGCCGGCCCCACAGTGCGAGCAGCGCTGCTCGGCATCACCCCGCCGCTGCCGCTGCCCGCTCTGCTGCCGCTGTGGCTGCCGCTGCTGCCGGCCCTGCCGCCGCGGATCTTCCTCCTCCTCCTCTGTTGCTGTCTCTGGTTCACTCTCTGTGTCCTCCTTCTCCACCTCAGCTTCTCTGCCAGGCTCCCCTAAAAGCTCTTGCTGCAGCTTTGCTCGCCGCTGCCGCTGCCCGCCCCCCTGCCGCCGCTCTTCCTCTTCTTCTTCCTCCTCAGTGTCTGCCTCCCCTTTGCCCTGCCGCTGCTGCTGCCGCTGCTGCGGCTGCCGCCCGCCCCGACGCTGAGCAGCACCCTGCAGCTGCTTCTGCCGCCGCTCCTGCCGCCGCCGCAGCCAGGCCTGCGTCGGGAGCTGGCCATGCTTGCGATGGTGCAGGCCGCAGCTGTTGCATAGCCGCTGCTTGGTGGCTGGGTGGCGGTACCAACCCGAGCTCTCGCTGTCGCCGCAGTGGGTGCAGCGCTTCTCTTCACGCCGCTGCTGCTGCCGCAGCCGCCGCGCCTCCAAATCAGGCAGCTGCCCGCCAGTCCTGTTGCTATGCTGCCAGCAGTGGGCGCACAGGCGCTTGCGGGACTGAGGGTGTCGCAGCCAGCCGCGGCTGCTGTGTGCGTCGGCCCGGCCGGCGCCGCAGTGGCTGCACCGCTTTTCATCAGCTGCCAGCTGCTGCCGCTGCTGCACCCAACTCTCGTCAGGCAGGTGGCCGTGATTCTGCCTGTAGCAGCAGCAGGAGCTGCAGAGCAGCTGGTGCGTATCTGGATGGCGACTCCAACGCTGCGCGGTGCGTCTACAGTGCGAGCAGCGGCGCTGGCCATCGCCGCCGCCGGGGGCAGCTGCTTCGCCCGCCGGCTGCTGCGATGGCTCGTCCTCGAGCTCCATGCGCGTTTGCTCCACCTGCAGCGGGCGGCAGGGGCGAGGCGGGATGTAGGGCTTTCGGGCCTCGAATACAGCCGTGATCGCGCTCGTCGGCTGCCCCGTGCATTCTCACCTGCATTGGGATGCTCGGGACCCGCCTGAAACGACGTGGGAGCGGTCGGGCTGCTCAGGTGGTCGACTTGCTGGCCCCCAGGAGGCGCAGGACCGGCGTAACGAAGACCAAGCAGTGGATCAGCGAACCAGCTGCCATCAACGCGCCTCCGCTCAGTTCATGTGCATGATGGGTTGGGCGCCGCCGCCTCTGTGCAGGGCTGCCGCGCAGCCTGCCGCACCGGCCTTCAATGCGGCGAATTGACATAGTGCAGTTCAGCTGCCTGTGCTGTTGCTGGCTGTGCACCCCCAAGTTGACTGGTGCATCACGGCCTGATGGTGCATGGTTACAACAGGTCGAATGTGTCAGACAGGCAGAGGATGCAAATGGACCGAAGTGGGCAGGCTGCCAACGGAAGTCTAGCCCAGCAGAATGAGCGGAACATGCTCCAGGCAGTCAACTGCCACGCAGCAAGCACACAACATGTAATGCAGCAGGAACCCACACAACCTCACGAAAACGCCCGGCCGATCCGCGCAAACAGCCCCTTCTTCTTCTTGGTTGGAGTGGCGGCAGGGCTGGCGCCGCCTGCCACCGGCGCAACAGTCACCGGCAACCGCTTTTGAGAAAGCGACTTGCCCAGCGCGTGCCCGCCCGTACTGCCCGCGCCGTTGCCGGCTGCGCCGCTGCTGCTGGCTGCCGTCTCGGCCACGGCGGCAGCGGCAGCGGAGCCGTCTGCTGCTGAGGCCGCCTTAGCGAGGATGGCCTTGGCGCTGCCCTGCGAGGTGCAAGAGAGGGGCAGGCCAGGAGGCCGGGGAGCAAACATTTTGCCGGGGCTTTGAAACGCACAAGCAGGGCTTGGGCATGCTGGTTCCAGGAAGGCTGGACCTGGATTGCTTGCGAGCGCAGCACCAGGCCGACTAAACAAGGGCAGCGCGCTGAACAGGAGCAGGTGGTGTACGACCGCCTAACCCAGCTGCCACAGCGGATTCACCGCTGACTCCTGAAGCAGCTGCTATCAATTGTGTAAGCCAATGACTCACCGAGAAGGAGAAGATGTTGTCAAACACCTCGTCCAGCCGCTGCAGCGCCTTGGGCAGCAGCACCGCCGTCAGCGCACCGGCCTTGTCCTCGGCGGCAAGGCCCCATTTGAGGATGGCCGGCAGCGCCTGCGGGAGAGGATGGTGGTCGCTGTGCGCCATAATTGCTCTCGGATCCCGGAGGAGACATTGGTGTTGGTGTTGATCCCACCCCAGGCCCGCCTTCGCACGCCCCACTTTTACACAGCGCAGCACTTGGCAACGCCTTGCTGCAGCACTTGCCTCCTCGCAACAGAAGTCGATCTTGCAGCCAAACTGGGTGGCCAGAAAGCGCTCGCACGCGGCGTCCAGCTCGCCGGCTGCGCATGCGACAGGTTGGCAGGGGTGGGGTGCAGGTGATCAGTGGCAAGCTCAGGGGCGGGCTGGCTGGCAGCAGTGCCCAGAAGCACACACAGCCGGGTGCAAACGAGTTGGGTGTAGGGGGCTTCAGAAGCCCACAATCTACGCATGCTGCAGTATGATCAACAGCAGCGGGCCCAGCACAGCGCAGCGCACCCGTGAGCGGCTTCTGTGAGTCGAGCAGGATGCAGTAGCAGATGAGGATCTCACGCACCCGCTGCCTGCGCAGGAGAGGGCAGGGCAAGCAGAGTGTGTGGCGCACAGGGACCGAGTGGGTGTTGGCAGACCGGCCGCCTCGATGCGTATCTGCTGGCATGGTGTCAACATGCAGAGTGTCCAACCTCGCCATGTGGCAGCGCCATCGATACCACGAGCAGCTGCTTTCCTTTTTACGAACGACTCGCCTGCTCATTCCATCCACCAGGTTGGTCAACACGCCCACGCCGCTGCCCACAGTGCGCTCATACAGCAGCTGCAGGGCGGGAGGAGGCAGCAGAGGCCTGGCTGTCAACCGGCCACAGCAGATGGAAGGCAACCTTTGCGTGTGGCAACCACATGGCAACTGCATGCAGGGTTGCAACGCATCCAAACAGACCCACCTTGCCCATTGTGTTTTCGATCAGGTTCTTCTGGGCCAGCGCCGAGGTGTAGACCTGGAAAGCCGGGGCATGCCAAGCAGGCGGTCAAGGGCTTCGGATGGGGCAGGGTTGCGAGCTGGCTGGCTCAGAGCAGCGACAAGCACACCTCCCAAAGGTAAGGAGGCAACCCAATGAGCCATGCCCACCTGCATGGAACGTGCCGCCAGCAGGGACAGCCCCGTCCATGCAGCCGCCAGGCCCCGCCCCTCTTTGGCGCCGCTCCACAGGGCTGTGGCCAGCGCTGCCACTCCGCCAACCAGGGTGATGGCCATCTCCACAAAGACTTTGGGTGGCACAAACACCTGTGGACAGGACAGGGAGGCAGGAAGGACGCGCACACAGTCAACACATGGGGAGCAGCGGACGGCCAGCAGCACCAATGACACATGCCAAACCTGTTGCAGCAGCCGGCAGAGTCCGACCACCCACCTCATCATGTGCTTACATAGCAGAGCAGCAGTGCAGGTTTATGCAGTACTCACCCGCTTCTCAGGCATGACCATCTCAAGATCCGCCAGCGGGATACCCCGAAACTGCTTCAGCACAATGTTGCGCTGCACGGGGCAGGGTACCGGTGTGTTGCAAGCTCATGCTGGTTGCCGGTTGCTAAACAAACGGTAGATCAGTGAAGGCTGTGGGTGTCAAGCATGCATGCATGGCACGGGCATGGGCAGCCGCTGCAGCGATGCGATGCTCCTTGTTGGGCATCCCAAGCCTCTCTCAGGCAGCAGACCAGAATGGGATCAATGCCAGTATGAACGGTATGAACGTCCGCCCACTCCGGCTCACCTGCATGAGCTTGGGGTCTGCCTCCTTGATGATCTCGATCTCGTTGGCGGGGGCCTGTGGGCGCACATGTGCAGGCAGAGTTCCGTCAAGGCAGTCGGCAGTTTTGCTGCAGTTTGCGGACCGTGCACGGAATCAACTGTTGCAGTCAGTGCAGGGCAGACGCCAGCATGGCAGTCTCCGCTCTCCCTGCACCCACCGGCGTGTCGGGCACGGCAAGGCGGTACAGCACAATGACGTCGCGGAAGCAGGCCTCCCGAAGCTTCACCGTCTTGAAGAACTGCTTCACCACAGACAGGCCGTCGGGAAAGACGCTGTGTGTGGAGGGGCAGGAAGAGGGAGAAAGGATTGCCGCTGCCGCTGCTGGGTGCAGCTGCCCCGCGCCCCGGCCGGCCACCCGCTCACGCGTCATGATCTAAAGGCCTCTTCGGATGAGGACATGTTACCCTTTGCGCTACTGCTTCAATTCAACCGATAGGCGGCGCGGATACAATAAAGCCTCAGTGGCAATCCGATTTTCCAATGCAGCCTCCTCACCGCGCATGCGTGCGCCGCTCAATCTCTACCGTGGCCGGGTGCAGCTCCTGCTTCGCCGCCCGCTCCAGCGCCGCCTGCGAGAGTTAGGCGGATGAGTGGCGGGCGACTGAAATCGGGCTAGGCGGGAAGCTAGAGTACCGTGTTTGGCAGTAGAGAAGCTCCTGCTTGTGACACACCAGCGGCCCTGCCCAGCAGCTGGAGGAAGTTGGTGCACAAGCCAAACACACACGGCCTGGCCTGAGCAGCCAGTTGGAGCAGCATGCACAGGCACACGTGCAGGCCGCCCACCTGTGCTGCGGAATCGTCCTGGCTGCCGCCCTTGGGGGCGGGGATGTAGTGCTGCATCTTGAGCTGCAGGGAGCAAGGGCCGGCTCCTGGTTGGAAATTGCGAGCTGCAGGCTCAGCAGATCAAACATGCTCGCAGCATCGCGGTGCGTGTTCGGTTGGGTGCAGCGTACGCAACACCGCATGCGCACCTGGTGCATGACCCAGCAGAGCGGCTCGCTGCACACACAGCACGAAGAACTCAGCACCGCCACCACCACACCACCACCAGCAGCAGCACAACTCACGCAGCACCCACAACACCCGTGCGCACCTGGTGCATGACCCAGCAGAACAGGCGGTGCAGCGGCTGCAGGATCCACATGCTGCGTGGAAGGGAGGATAGAGGGCAGTGAAGGACTAGCTTGACGGCAAACAATGTGCTGAGCCCTTTGTGCTGCTGGGTACGCAGGAAAAGGCTGCCCAGCATGCTGCTGGGTACGCAGGAAAAGGCTGCCCAGCATGCTGCTGGGTGCACAGTAGGAGGCCAGGCATCCTGCTGCTGGGTGCACAGTAGGAGGCCAGGCATCCTGCTGCCGGGTGCACAGTAGGAGGCCAGGCATCCTGCTGCCGGGTGCACAGTAAGAGGCCAGGCATCCTGCTGCCGGGTGCACAGGGCAAGGCGATTCACCAGACCAGGCTATCATCCCAGCCAGGGGACCGTTCAACTAACTGCACCTGATGATGAGGTTGACTTTCAGCAGGAAGTAGCTGCCCTGCATGGTGGCCTGCAGGTGGTGGGGCGGTGAAGCAGCGCAGCATGCAGTCAGGCTGCATGATCAAGCAAGGCGGGCGGGCAGGGGGTAGCCAGGGGGT
>VIYQ01000312.1:0-10166 GCA_009928355.1 Chlorella sp. CH2018
GCCCCCGCGCAGGCCCCCTCCCTGCCCTTTCGAAGACGGCGAGGATGAGTACCTCGCGGGCGGGCCTGGTGAGCGTCCCCCGGGGCCGGGCTGGCTCTGACCCCCAGCCGCGCGCACGAGCGGAGGCGGGCGCGGCAAACCACGTATGCAGGCGTTTGCGCCTTTGGAGCCGCCTCGCCTGCAAACTCACCCCTTCCCCTCCCCCCCATGCCCGCAGATGATCTGGGCGACCTGATTCTAGACATGCGCGACGGCGGTGCGTGGGCCGAGAGCCTGATGGACTGCGGCGACGGCGCCGCAGCGCAGGGCAGCCAGCCGCCGGCCGCCGACCCGATGCAGACGCTGCTGGCACTGTCCCGCCGCCAGCAGGCGCAGGACCTGGAGCAGCAGGCACAGGCGGCGCCCGCCGTGCGGGCCGCCCTGGCGCACCCAGGCCAGCCGGCCCGCGGCGCGCTCATGCACCCAGGGCCAGCCATGGTCCCAGTCAGCGGCGGCCGCCCGCTCACCTGCGCCGAGGGCCTGGCCTGCGGCACCAACAGCCAGTGGCCGCCAGCGCAGCAGCAGCCCGCTGGGCAGCTGTCTTTCTACGGCGCGCCAGCGGGCGTGCCGCCTGGTGGAGCCCCGCAGCTTCCCTGGTTTGTCTCCATGCCGGCCCTGGTGCACCCCGCCCCGCCGCCCCTCAACTTTTACCAGCCCGACGACGCCGCGCCGCTGGTGCCGGCCCAGCCTCAGGGCGAGGGCCACGCGTCCGCCTCAGGCTCCGTCGGCTTCTCGGATGGCACCACCCTGCGCATGCGCAGCAGCCTGGACAGCGGGTCGGGCAGCACCCTGCCGCCCATCTCGGGCCGGCCACGCCACAGCGCAGCGGCCATGGTGCCCTTCTGTGGCATGCCGCTGGGCGGAGAGTTTGAGGAGAGCCGCGACGCGCCCAGCGACTCAAGTGATGTGGAGGACGGCGGCGGCGACCGCATGGAGCGCCAGCACAGCCTTGCGCAGGTGGGAGCGCGCTGCTGTTGGGGGCTGGCAGCTTGCATGCAGCTTGCATGTTGGCTTCATGGGCAGGGCTGCAGGATGCGTGCTAAGCGAGTGAGGAGATCCTGGCGGAACCAGCCCACTGTTCGCTCTGCCGCCCAAACTTACCTGCCACCCTCCGCCGCCTCACGCAGGTTGTGCCTGATGCCGGCATGTTCATGTCTGGTGCCTGCCTGCCCTTCCTCTGCGGCTACTACGGCTCCCAGGCAGCACTGAGTGAGTGCAGGCTGCACTGCACACTGCACTGCATTGCTTGCAGGCCTCTGCATCAAGCGGTGGTGCTAGGCTGGGCTGCGTGCACATTCCTTCTGCAAAGCGTGCATCCCTGCCACCCCCACCCTTGCCTCCTCATTCATGCCCCCACCTCGCCCACCAATGCGTCCGCTTTTCCCCGCCCCCCCCCTGGACAGCTGCCCGCCTTGCCCGGCACGCCAGCCTGGAGCGCTTCCGCCTCAAGAAGGCGCGCCGCGCGCTGGCGGGGAGCGGCAGGAAGATCCGCTATGTCGCGCGCAAAGTCAACGCGGACAAGCGCATCCGCGTCAAGGTGGGTGTTGAGTGATGCACATGCATTCTGTGGTGATGCCTGCTTGGGTGGGTGCGCGGATGGATGCGGTGGCTGGGAGCAGGACTCGATGAAGCGACGCTTTGAAGGTGCAGCGTCATGCAGGCCTGTGGTTCGCCTGGGCAGGCCGCATGTGTGCTACGCCCCAACCGCTCCCTGATGACCAATTTCCTACCCATCCACCCTCCTTGTGCAGGGCCGGTTCATTAAGGCCGACGAAGCGGCCGCCATTCTGGCTGCGGAGGCCCAAGTCACGCCCGAAGCCTCCACATGAGAAGTCGCGGTCTTAAGCGCCCAGTGCCCGCACAATGGGCAGCCTGCTGCCCACCGTGAACAGCTCAGCCCAAGCGCAGCCGCGCTGCGCCCCCCTGCGCCTTGCTTCACTGGAAGCAAGCAAAGCCATGATACAGTTTCCTGAGGCTCACGGTAGCCCATGTCCAACGAACGACGCCCCTACCTCCTGAAATTGCCAATGGCTGTCCCTCACTGCCACCCCTGATGATTCCCAGCGCACGCCAAGAACGCTCCGCCCCTCGGCCCCCTCAGTGCGCTCCACCTGCCACCCAGGCCCCTTTCAGCCCCCCCGGGACCCTCAACTCCCCTCGACCCTCCCTTTTGCCACCCTGCTGTAACCCTTCGCCACAGCGCACGCCCACTGGGGCGGCGCTCCCGCTTCTTTTCATCCTTGATATCGGTTTGGCACCGCGCCCTCGGTCCGCCCTTTGCGCTGCCAAAACCTGCACTGCTAATCTGTTTCCCGGCTGCCCCCACCTCGGATCTCTGGTGCGCAGCAGCAGCCTTTGCGTATGCCCCCTGCCCTTTGTGGAAATGATGCTCCTGCTAAGACGATACGACTATACTACATGGATAAATAACACGCCTTGTCCTTTTTTCCCTGCACATTCTGCGCAAACTGAGCCTGCCGCTTACCCTGCACTAACACATGCCCCGCTTAGCCTGCACTAACACATGCCCCTGTCGCTCCTGTAAGAAAGCCTGCTGTACGCTGCCGGCAAGTCACAAGGGGTGATGGACCACGGGAAGGCATGGCCGCAAAAAATCGCAACGATAGCGCCGTGCTAGTAGTTGTCACAGCCACTCTCAGGGCCGGTCTGGGCCTGCCGCACTTTCAGCCACCATGCTGGGGGCAACACGCGCCAGGCTGGCGGGTCAGCCACCTCACTCGTCGTCGCTGTCAAAGGAGATCTTGGTGGCCTTCTGCGAGTGGTCCACATCCTTGAAGTGCGCGCCATACAGCTTGCTCTCCTTCTTCTTCACTGCGGCACGACAACACGTGGGAGGCAGGGCACGCATGAGGCATGAGCCAGGTAGGGCACACGTGAGGCTTGAGCCAGCCCGGGCGTGCCACCCAGCACAATCAGAACAGAGCAGCTCTCATGCAGCTCACCCACCCATCTGCCCACCGCCACACCCTGCCACCCCGCACTGCGCACCCGTGGTGCCAAACTTGAGCAGCTCCTCGGGCACCTCCTGCTTGGCCTCGCGCAGCACGTTGATCAGCTCGCCGGCGCGCGGCTTGTCGTTGGCGCCCACAAAGAAGGTGTGGGCGGTGCCTGGGTGGGAGGGAAGAGCGGGGGCGCGGCCAATACAACTTGAGCAGACTGATGTAGCTCCAGGCCAGGATGCAGGCGGCCGAGGCACAAAGACAGATCACAACGTGCAGCCACAGGCACGGGCTGGGTAGGGGACCCAGCCCGCTAGCCTGACTGTGCACCACGCGGGAGCTGTACCTGTCTTGCCGGCGCGCCCCGTGCGGCCGATGCGGTGCACATAGTCCTCGGTGGTGAGGGGGAAGGAGTAGTTGAGCACCACCTGGGCAGGGGGAAGCGATCAGATAAAAGGTGCTGTCACAGTTGCTGCACTCTGGGAGTGGTGTTGTGAGAGCAGGCGCAGGAGGGATGGTGGGTGTGTTGGCGGGCCGTACAACACCCCCATACATCGCCACAGAGCCTTGGCACCCCCACTGTTGCAGGCTGCACATGGAAACCCACTGCCTGCCTCCCTCCAAGGCAAGCGACACACTCGCATAGCCCCAGTGAGCCTCCCCTGCCTGCCTCACCTCCACATCGGGGATGTCCAGGCCGCGGGCCGCCACATCTGTGGCCACCAGGAGGGGCACCGTGCCGCTCTTGAACTTGTCCACTGCTGCCGTGCGCTGCGCCTGGCTGATGTCGCCGTGGATGGCGACCGCCTGTGCGAGGGGATACGGAAAACGGTGCGAGACAGGAGCAGGCTCAGCATGCTATGCCATGCCATGGCTCATACCGCTTGGTTGGCAGCTTGGCACAACACTCGGCCACCTCACACCAACACATGCACAGCCACCAGCTCTCAGCAACGTCCACCTGCTTCTGCGTGGTACACTCCCTACCCACCCCACAGCCCCACCTCAATCAGCCCCTGGCCGCACCTTCCAGCCCTTGCGCTGCAGGAACTGCTCCACCCGCACCGCCTCCTTCTTGTACAGAACAAAAATGATGACGCGGTTGGTGCGTGAGGAGTGGTAGCGCTGCAGCAGCTCGTGCAGGCGGCTGTCGCGCGCGCGGTCCTCAATCACCTCCACCACCTGGGGGTGCAAAGAAGGGGTGACATGACAAGAGGGGGGAAGTGTGAGGTGACATGAGTGAGGTGCCAGGGAGGACAGGCAACCTGTGGTGTGTTTGGTTGATGCTATCACCCGTGCCGCTGATTGTCATGGAAGAATATGGCCACGCAAGTGCTGAAACGGAGCTACCTGCTCATTATCTCAATATGCCCACGCACCTGGGTCACAGAGTGGCTGGCGGCCAGGTCCTGCGAGCCGATGGTCACCTTGACGGGGTGGCACAGGAAGTCGGCAGCCAGCTTGCTGCAACAAGCAGAATGCATGGGGCGGGGGCGAAGGTCAGGGGCGGGGGACAGGGAGAAAGAGCAGAAACCACAAAAGGATTTGTTTTGGTTTTGGTTTTCTTTAGGCCACTTTCTCACAAGCGCTGAAATGCCAGTGCAAAGCCCGAAGCAGCTGCTGAGCACATATGGGTGGAGCAGCAAGCGCCGCAGCAGTGGCTGCTTAGCACGCGGTTGGCGCACCGCACGGTGGTGGGCCAGGTGGCCGAGAACATGAGGGTCTGGCGGTCTGCCCGCGTTTTGCCTGCAATGGCGCGGATGTGGGGCTCAAAGCCCAGGTCCAGCATGCGGTCCGCCTCGTCCAGCACCAGGAAGCTGACCTCGTCCAGCCTGCAGGGGGCGGCACGCAGCGCGACCAGTCAGGCGGGGGAAGGCGCAGCATGTCACGCAACCGCCCGCCCTGCAACCGGCGCACGATCACCCATCCCCTCCTCATCTGCCCTGTGTGATACCAAGGCCCTGGTGCTCACTTGCAGGCGCCGTCGTTCATCAGGTCCTCCAGCCGCCCGGGCGTGGCCACCACGATGGCCGCCCCCTTGCGCAGCGCCTGCACCTGGTCGCGCTTGGGCACACCGCCGTACACGCAGACCGTGCTGCAGCAGCGGCAGGGGAACGCAGGATCAGACGGGTGTCAAGCAGGAGGCGTTCACAGACATGAGCAAGCACAACCTATGTGGTGCATGAGCAACCAACAGCCAGCCAACCAGCAGTGCTGCAACCGCAGCCCAACGGCCCTCCGCCTCACAACCGCCGCACCTGATGCCGCACTGGCTGCCCGCCTCCTCCAGCACCGTGCCAATCTGCAGCGCCAGCTCGCGTGTGGGGGCAATCACCAGCGCCACCGGCTTCTTGCCTGCAGGGAGGGCAAACGCAGGTTGATATGAGCAGGCAGATTGCAGGACTCGTGTGCGCGGGCGACCCTTGTCTGCAACTGGCGCCGTGCACTTGACTCCTGCGCACCTCAGACGAATTGCAGCGCGTGCTCCCGCACCTGCACCTTGCCTGCAATCCCACCCCTCCCCCGGCCCACCCACCGCACCTGACACCACGCCCGCCTCCCGCTGCGCCCGAATGTGCCGGATGGCTGGCAGGCCAAAGGCCAGCGTCTTGCCGCTGCCGGTGGCTGCAATGCCAACCAGGTCCCGCCCGCTCAGCGCAATGGGCAGGCACTGCGCCTGGATGGGGGAAGGCTGCTGGAAGTTGCGGGTCGCGTGCAGCTCCTGCGCCGACAGGCCTGCAGGGGTGGGCAGGGAACCAATGGTGGGGGAGGTTCAGGGGCAGGAAGGGGTTGGATAAGTCCCGCCATGCCGGTCGCCTGCCTGCCCAGCCAACACAGCAGCACCACGACAGCACGGTGACCTGATGCCCACCCGCACCAATGCGTCACGCGCACCTGACTGGGCAAAGGCGGTGATGGGGTGCAGCTCGCAGCCCTCCACCTTGGTCTTGCGCTCCTTGCGCCACTGCTTGATCTGGTCGGCACTCATGGCCGCCACCTCTGGCGCCTCCTCATACAGCGCCTTGACCAGCTGCTTGCGGCTGCCAGGCGGCTCGCCGACTGCTGCCATGCCCTGGGGCGCCGCATGCCCGCCCGCTGCCGCTGCCTTGCCCTTCTTGCCCTTGGCCTTCTTGGCTGCCGGCTGCTGCTCCTGCTCCTGCTGCTCCGCCGCCTCCTTCTGCTTCCGCTTCTTCTGCTTGCCGCTGGCCTGCGGCGACGACTGCTCCGCCGTGGCCTCGCCGCCGTCACTGCCGCTGCCGCCGCCGCCGCTGGTTGCCTGGCTCGCCGCCTTGGCCGCCTTGGCGCGCTTCTTCAGCTGCTTCAGCTCCTGCATTTGCCCAGCATAAAATATTATCAGATACAAACATGAGGCAAGAAAAAACACGGTGTCAGGCTAATAAAAAGCAGACCTGTACAGGCTCACTCTTCACCACCCATCCCGCACCTGTGCGCCCGCCTCATCCAGCTGGCCCAGCGAAGCCGACTTCTTCAGCTTCTTGATCTGCTTGCGGAGCTCCTTGTGCTCCTCTTGGGCCAGGGGGATGGCCATGGTCTGCAGCAGGGCAGGTCGACGCATGCTGCTCGGCGGCCGCGAGCGGCGGCAGGGCGAGGGTGGTGGCGAGCGGCGGCGCTGGCTTGCTGGCTGCATGCAATCAGCGCGTATCTGCGGCACGGTGGCAGCGGAGTAGGCCGCAGGCCGCGAGCCGCGCCGCCGCAATGTTAATGCAGTGAGCTCCAGAGTGCGACGAGAGGCGGCGCCCTCACCGCAACTGATTCGGCCTGTCAACGAGGAGCGGTGAGCGGCACTTGCAGCCCTGAGTGCCGTGCAGCCGCCACTTTGCGCGCGGTTGCCGGGCGCCAGCAGAGAAGAGGAGGAGAAAGGCGGCCTTGCAGTGTGCAGGGCAACGCCGAAAGAGGGCCAACTCGCGGCAGACGGCGGGCCTAATGCACCCGCCAGGGCGCCGGCGCTCGCGTGTCCCTCTGGCCGCTTGTCGTCAATTTATTTGCACGTGATTGATGAAAACAACAGGAACTGGTAGCCAGAGCAGCGTCAGAGCAGATGAAGAGCGCGCAGCAAGAATCAGGACAGTTAGGACAAAGAATGCACTAGCACGGGCTCCCTGCTCAATCTTCGAGCTCCGCTTCTCCGCCTCTGAAGCCCGTGCGCTGCAGCAGGTTGCTCTGCCCCATGATGTGGACCTGCAGCGAGAAGGTGCAGGAGAAGTGCAGGAGCGGCGATGAGCCGGGCGGCAGGTGGGCGGGTCGGCCTGGGACCACAGCCAATCGGGGCACCACAAGAGCAGCTGCCCCTCGTTGACAGCACAACGATGTGAACCGCGCTGTGAATCACACATCTCACCATCGTGGGCGTCTCTACCACCTCCGCCTTCTCCTGGCGCTCCAGATCTCCCAGCCGCGCCGTGAGGTTGCCCGACCCCATGAGCCCCGCGGCCTGCAGGCGCGCCAGCGCAGCCTTCTCTGGCGCCTCCTCCACCTTGACGCGCGTGTAGTCCCACTGCAGGCGGACAGGTGGAGACGTGAGGAGCAGGTCGATTGGTGGCTGAAAGCCGGAAAGCACTTGGTACCTCAGCCCCCATCGGGTAATGGCAGCCCAGGAATGGCAGCAACCCGTACGGCAGCAGGCTGCGCCCCTCTACCCCTACAACTCAGCAGCACCCCAAGGAGTTCCAGGCAGCTTGACGCACCGGGATGGGGCTGAAGATGCGCTTGTGGAAGACGACGGTGAGCACCAGGAAGGCCATGGTGGCGATGCCGATGACGAACCAGATGAAGAAGGCTGTAAGGGAAGGGGGGAGTTGAGAGTGGATGAGTGGGATGGGATGGGCAGGCATGCTCAATCTGATCAGCTAAGAGCAGGGCAGTTCGCAGCACTGCGCAGTAGCAGGGCACATCGAAACCAGGAAAGCAGCACACCCCTCCCCTTCAGGCGCACATATACTGGTGTCCCAGCTCCAGCTTGTCCCGAAGGGGAAGGGCCGGCCCTGCGTCTCGCGGCGCGGCGGCGGCGGCGGCCTGCGCAGCAGGGTCATGAGCAGTGCACATGTGTGGCAGTGAGGCGCACGGGTGGGTGATGATGCTTAGGCAGGCCGATGATCTAGTTGCATGGCTGCAGTTCCAGGAGAAGACAGAACCCAATCTGCACATCCAGGCCAGCAACCGGTGCCCTGCAACTCACGGCACCAGCCATTCGCCATCCTCTGGCGGCGGCGGCGGCGGCGGATGCGGCGGCGCTGGCGGCTTGGGCGGCCGCGGTGGTGAGGGCGGCGGGAAGGGCGGGTGCGGCGGCTTGGGCGCCTTGGCTGCTGACATTTCTCGGGGCGGCGGCGCAATGAACCTGGAGGCAAGAGTGCATACAAGGAACCGAAAATGTGAATGATGAGGGGTGATTTCACAGTGCAATCCCATCATTTACCACCGCTGCTGCGGTATTGCGGCCTGGGCTCACCTCTTGCCCACTTGCGACGGATACACGTTTGCGTAGCTGTCGGTGGGGAAGGGCACAAAGTAGGCCCGCGAGGAGCCTGCGTGCGAGGGCAGTGCAGACCGCATTTTAGGGGCCAGTGAGGAGGCGATACGGCGATGGTATGTTATGGCCTGCCAAAGGCAGATGCAGCAGGCAGCAGGGCGGGCAGCTGCAGAGCAGCAGGACTGCGAAGGACTGCCCACCCAACGCCAGCAGTGCTGCTCACTAGGGTCATCCACGTAGATGTCCTCGCCCAGCACGTACGCGTTGTTGTCCTTGAATGCGCTGTTCTCTGTGGAATAGACAAGCCACGCAGCCCAATGCTCGTAATAGATTGTAGATTGGAAGGGCCCACGGTGCAGCTAGAGTAGCATACAGTGGCAACCAACGTCTAGAGCGCTATGCCGCCTATCCATCCCAAACCCACCTGAGTACAGGGCTGCCGAGCTCTCCATGGCGATTGCGCCGCCGTACATCGCGTCGTTGCGCGTGAAGGAGCAGTTTGTGAGGGCCGCGGAGCCAGACTGGATGAACAGCGCGCCGCCGTTGCCTGCACAGGGACGGGTGAGGTGGTGAGATGAACGGATGTTAACCTCAGACAACCAACACACCAAATGAGCGCAGACCCTCATGCCCACTTTGGCAACAGACACTTATGCGGGTGGATGTTGCCCACTTTGGCAACGCAGCCCATCATGCCCACCCAGGCAACCCACCCACCTGACGCGCTGTTCTGCCAGAATGTGCTGAATGAGAACTCGGCCGAGGTTCCGGGGTCGCGCAGCGTGACCGCCGCGCCCTGCGCGCCCTTGTTCATGGCAAAGTCGCAGTACCACACCTGCACCTCCGCGCCCTGCGGCAGAGAAACGGGGGGCAAGGAAGCAGGCGTGCAGGTAAAGCGGAGCGCAAGGGCAAGTTGCGCAGCACGCCTGCTGTTCCTGTGGGCGTCCAGTGCACGTGCTCCCGGCACAGTCACGCAGGAGGCTCTTTTGTGCTGGCTCCAACCAAACAGCAGCCCACCCCCACCCACAGCAACCCAAAAATACAAACATCGCCCACACACCGTGTCAATGGCCAGGGCGCCCGCATCCGAGGAGTCGACACCCTGGAACCGAATGTTGCGCAGCGTGACCTTGGCTGCAGGGCGGGTGCCGGGGCGGAGGGGTGGCAAGGTGAGTGGCAAGCCGAGGGCAGGGCGCTCAGGATCAGCAGCAGCGCCATAACAGCAGCGGATACGCTACTTTTAATGTAACCGGGAGAAATGATTCATCAAGGGGCAGCGCATGCCCGACATGCAAGGCATGCCAACCCTGCGCGCACCGCCGCCGGAGATGCGGAAGATGTTCTCCACCAGGCCGCGTGCATCGATGAAGCAGGCACCTGCGGCAGGAGAAGGTTGGCAGGGTGGCAGGTGGATTTATGCGTGGACCCATTTGCGCTGCTGGGAAATGCACATCAGCCAGTCGCACCGCAAAAGGGCTGCGGCCAGCCCGCAGCTGCACTTCAACCCCAGCCCCCCTGCCCCCACCCAGCGCACCTCCTCGCGAGTTGATGGCTGCGCAGCTGCCGATGAGCGTGAGCTCACGGGTGATGGTGGGCGGCCCCTTCTCCACCCAGGGCCCATCCTCCTGGATGATGATGTGCCCGCCAATCAGAACCTCGTCGTTCCACTCATCCTGCGG
>VIYQ01000315.1:0-32989 GCA_009928355.1 Chlorella sp. CH2018
CCCGCCCGCCCCCCGTCAAGTCGCTGATGGAGGCACGCATACCTCTGCGCTTGCTGCTTGCTGTGTGCACCTCTCGTGCCGCAAGGCGTCTGAGCGTGTGGCTTTGCAGTTGGGACTGCGATGCTGCCCACAGTGCCATGCTGCCTTCACCCAGCTTCTTGCCATGCGGCTCAGCCGGGCCGCGGAGGGCACGCCACTGCCTCCTCCTTTGCTTTCCTGCCGTGTTGTTCACCATCGCTTCACTGACTCTGCCCCGCCCGCTCACCCTTTGTACAATTGCAGCTGGCTGAGGAGGGGGCCATCACCACCGCCTCCTTTGCAGAGCGTGTGCTGCCCAAGGCGAGTGCTCACACGGCACTCGCTGTCGTGCATTGTGGGGGCTGTGCTTGCCTGGCAGCCTGCTGCAGCCAAGAGGCTCTGCTGCTCGCCGGTGCCTCTGTTCTTGCTGTGCAGGGTGCACACGGGCAGCAACTGCATCCCGAGTAATGTTGGTACCCACCTGGCCCCCGCCTGCAGATCACTCTGTCCTACGAGATGGAGCCCAACAGCCTGGCCATCGTGCAGAAGGGGCTGTCCAAGGTGGGGGGACACGTTTTGCGCTGGCCGCTTAGCTGCGCAATGCGTTGGGTGCAGCCTGCGATGCTGCCGATATCGAGTGGGGGATGGGAGAGCATGCGAAAGGGGCTGTGCCAGGTGAGCAGCTTTCCCAGCGCAGCTCAGAGCGCTGTCACAGCACTTACGGGGCAGCCCGCCCGAACAGCGCTTGCTGCACCGCTGCTACCAGTGTCCCGAGTTGCACCAACTGACTGGTCCACCAGGTGGCGGTGTACTGCGATGAGCACGGCAAGCAGCACGCCTACTCAGCCATCTGCCCACACATGGGCTGCCTGCTGCAAGTGAGCTGGGGGCGGGGGCGGCACGGGTTGACGTTGGCCTGCCTCCCCCACCACGTGGTCAGCTTGGTGGCAACGCAGCTATGGCTCTGCTGTTGCCTAAGGCGTTGCCTGCTTGCTTCCCCACTTGGGTCCCACAGACCAGCTGGCTGGAGAGAAGCGAACTTGACCGCTCGCCCTGCTCAACAGCGCTGTGCAACCGCCTTGCTGAGTGCCTGCCGCCCGCCGCAACCGCTCCTGCTGCAGACCAACTCGATTGAGAAGACGTTTGACTGCCCCTGCCATGGCTCTCACTTTGACCGCTGGGGCAAGGTCATCAATGGTGAGGGACCTGTCTATCTATGCTAAGCTGAGCATATCTATCTCTGATCAGCTGAGCATCAGCTGTGGCAGGGCTTTGCGTTCATGGCATGGCTGCCCGCCTGCAGTTGCAAGCTTTCCAGCCGAGGCTGCTGACTGGCTGCGCACGCATGCGCTTCGCGCCCCTGTTCCCGTTGTGCTGAAATTCTGGTGCCGCTGGAGTGTTGGCTCAGAAGTTGCTGCTGCTCCCCTCACTCCGCACCAGGCCCTGCCAAGGGAGACCTCAAGCCAATTGAGGACTGGTGAGCCGTCACATGGAGCGGAGCTGTTGACAGGCAGTATAGGATTGCTGGCAACCCCCGCGCCTCCCCTGCTTGAGCTGTATCTCTGCACTGGTTGCGTTGATGTTGCTTGCATGCATGCGTGGTATCAAACCAAACAGCAACGTGTAAAGCCAGGATCAGCCTGGCAGATAGGTGGGCGGCAGTGTTGCTCGCCAGGCAGTGGAAAAAGGGGGCTTGGAAGGGCGATCGGGGAAATAGGAAACAGTGGCCCGGCATCGAGCGCGGGCATCGCTGAAAAGTGTACAGGGGCGGCGGCGGGGATGAAATGAAATTGGTAAATAGCCAGACATCCTGCGGTGTAGCTGCAGGCAAACGAGAGGGGGACGGTCAGGATATGGCGGCATGCTGGGTGGACTGTGGCCGCACGATGAATGCAGACGTGGACCAGAAAACAGAGGAAAACGGAGGGTGATGGATCGAGGCGGCTGGGCTGCCATAGTGAGAGAGAGGCAGGGCAGCCGCAGCATAGGTTGGGTTGGGTTGCAAGGGGGGCGCATGAAGCGTAGACGCAAGGGGAGGAAGGCAGGGCGGCGGCGGTCGCCGCTCGCTGCAATCGATCAAGGGAATCAATGGGTGGGCGCGTGGGGGTGTGGTGGACAAGTGGAGCGCACGGTTGTGGTTGGGGCCGGCGTGTTGCGAGCAGTTGGGAGTGTGGTTGTGGGCGGCGTGTTGGGAGACGGAGGGTTGGTGCCAGCGTGCACGCATGGAGGATGCATGCATGGAGGGTGTCTTGCAAGGCACTAGGCTCCGCCGCTCACCACACCTTCTTGCCACTGCGCAGGGACATGCGCGGCGATCCGCCCTGGCTGCCGCTCTCACTCGCGCTCGGGCTGCCGCTGCTGCTGCCGCTCTGGCCTGCTGCCCGCCGCCGTGGCCGCACCAACCGCTGTGCCGGCTGCAGCAGGGCGGCGGCAGATGCCCAGCTGCCGCTGCTGAGCTGGGAGGCCAGGAACTCCGAGTCGCTGCTGCTGCCCAGGCGCAGCAAGTGGGCGCCCTCCAGTTGCAGGTACAGCAGGTGGAAGGCTTCGGCCATGAAGATGTGCCACAGGGAGTGGAAGAACCAGTAGTGGTCTGCAGGGAGGGCAGTGTGGGGGAGGGGAAGTGAGTGGGAAGTGAGTGGCTGGAAAATGGCGGCGGCAACATCGATGGCACCCGCGCATGGCGCCTTTGCAAGCTCGCTTTGCAAGCGTGGCTACGGGCGACTGGCGTGCACAGCCACAGCGTATGTGTGCACGGGTTCAAGGCAGTGCAGCAGCTCACTTGGGAAGAGCTCGGGGAGCGGGAACACGGCGAAGCCGGCGACAAAGCAGGCGAGGGTGCGCTTGCCGTAGCGGGGGCAGTAGCGGGGCAGGGTGTGGAAGCCCTCAAGCAGCGCCTTGGCCGCCAGCGTGGCCAGCAGCACCAGCAGCAGCACCTGAGGTCGAATGCAAGAGAAGGGGCAGAGCAATGTCAAGCCGGAACGACGGCCAACGGCCCGCCCATAGCAGCACTACCGCAGCCACGTGCAAGCTCGACACCCGCAGCGAGCTCCATGGCTGCTCTGCCCGAAACACCTGCCCTCCGGCTAGCTGTCCCCTCCAACACTGCCCACCTTGGAAGCAAAGCCCAGGGTCAGCACGCCATCTGCCAGCAGGTGCGCATAGCCCAGCAGGGCCGCGGGGAAGACCAGGTTCGACAGAATGTGGATGGGAGTAGAGCGGGCCCCCACAGCATGGCCCAGCGTGCGCGCCAGCAGGGCCTGCGCCATCAGAATGTCCAGGCCGCGCCAGGTGGAGCCGGGCAGGCCCAGGAAGTGCGCGTTGGCGATGCCCTGCGCGCGCGCAGAGAGGGGGAGGGAGGTGGGAGGCGCGTCGTGCTGCCAATAGCGGCGGCGGCGGCGGTGCACGTGCGCGCTGCTGATGGCAGGTGCCACAGGCTGCAAGCTGCAGCTTGCGCCCCCTGATCTCCAGTGGCGGCCAGTTGACGCAGCACACTGCCCGAGCAGCTTGCAGAACAACGCACCTCCGGGTGCATGTGCAGCCAGTGGTAGATGAGGGCCAGCACAAAGCCGGTGAAAAAGAGCACAAAGTCGGCATAGCGCCCACGGCGCCAGTAGAGCTGCAGCGTCTGCGGGCAGCAGCGTGTGGCGGGCACAGGGTGGCAAGCGGTGAGCAGGAGGCGGCGGTGCAAGGCCTGGCTGATGCATGGCGGGCTGCGCCGGTGGCAGGGCAGCGGCAGCTTCTGCCGCGCAGTGGCGGCCGGCAGCCGGCGGCCCAGGGCCACGCTCGCGGCCTCGTGACACGCACACTAGCGCCCCGTGGCTTCCTGTAGCCCCAGCTCACCGAGAGGCAGGGCAGCATCGTCAGAAGCGGCAGGACGTCCAGGAAGGTGTCTGTGTTCGCCTGCAGCACGCCCTTGTTGAGCGGGACATGTGGCAGGCCCTGCCGCACCAAATCCAGGAGCAGCGAGCCCATGGCGAGAGTGCGCCGGGGCTGCCGCGCTGGGAAGCGAGAAGAAGCGTCGCTGGGCGGCGGGATGACTTGCTGACGCGCTCGGGAAGAAAGGAGGCGCGAGATCTGCCCGCTTGCCCGCCGCGCCGTCTCCAAGTCCAGTGCCGCCCGCTGCGCTGTGGCACCGCCCGCCTCTGATGCGGGGGGCGCAGCGACGGCTCGCCGCCCTTGAAGCTTTGCCATAGCTGGCTGCATGCTTGTATAGTCGGGATCATCCTGGGATCGCCGATCTGCCGCTTAGCCAGCCTGCCGCTGCAGCCCTGCTCAGGATTGTCGCCCGTTTGCCGCAGCAGCACTTGGTGCGGTACGCGGGCCCCTCAGATCTGGGCCAGCCCAAGGCAGCAGGCGGGCCAACTGCGGATTGTGCAAGTTGTGTGTATCAGCCAATCAGGCGAGCTGTGTGTAGCGTGCATGCCAGCCCTGCTGCCCAGCAGCGCGGGCACTGCCTGCCGCCCTCCCCGCCCCGTCACCGGCAGCAGCACCGCCTTGGATGTGCATCTTAACCTTCCCTGCCTTTGCGGCCAACCCCCCAGCCTCTGCACAGCCACCATGCTCGCCCTATCCACCTGCCTGCCCCGCTGCTTCACGCCCCGAGGCAGCCGGCCCTCGGGGCGCGCCTCTGGGCCCTCCCCTGCCTCAGGAGTGCGCCCTGGCCAGCCCGCTACCAAGCCAAGGGCGGCAGCCAGCCAGCTGAGTGCCACGGGCGGCAAAGGGGAGCCTGAGCCGCACGTAGACAAGCGCAGCGGCGACCCAGAGCACGGGGGACTGACGTGAGCGCATGCCCAAGGCGTCCAGGGCTGTGGGTTTGCGGCGGCGCCGCAGGTGGCGGGCGGGCACACCGTGGCACCAGAAACCCTACCTGATCCGCCCGCCGTCTGCTGCGCTCTTCCCATTCAGGAGCGGCGAGAAGGCTGCCATCACGCGCGAGGTTCATGGAGAGGGCCACGTGAGTGGCATGCCTGTGTGAAACTTGCGAAGCTGGTGGGCATCGAAGGCAGCGCTAGCCGGCGCGGCGGTGCGCTGTGTGCCACCCCACGCCCAGCCTCCTGGCTCTCTTACACACCGACCGCGCTTTGCCGCCTCTCTGAGCCCCAGTTGCAAGTGCCGCACCTATGAAAACACAGGTGCACTTCACAGAGGAGCACCCCGAGCTGAAGAAGGCAGCGGAGGCGTACCGCAAAGAGGCGAGTGCTGCCTTGCAGTGTTACGTCTGGTTTGCAAGGCTGTGCGGTGCTCAGGTGGCACCCGTCGGTACAGCATGGATGCGCACCGGCGAGCTGCTTGGTTCAGCTGGCCCGTTCTTCACATGAAGCTGCCTTGAGTTTGGGTGTGGGGCAGGGCCCAAGCGCAGTGCAGTGCCATGGCTGTGGGACTTAGGTGAGCAAGCCATATTCCGCCGGCCAACCCTGGCAGGTGATCAAGGATGAGCGGCAGGGAGCCCACCACGGCAGTGCCCAGTCCCAGACCTCTGCCCCGGAGCCGACAACCACGGGCGAGCGCCACGCCAAGGAGGGGCACCAGGGCGGCAAGGAGGGGTCGGGCGGCAAGGCAAGCCGCCATGCGGTGGAGCTCAGGTGAGCTGCTTGCCATCACTGGAAGTGTGCACTCGTGCTGCTGCCCTGTCCTGTGGCCTGCCTGTGGCCTGCCCCATCCGCGCAGTCTTGCGACCGTTCGAGCCTGCCAGGCAGGCAGCATGCAGCACATACATGCACACGCCGACCGCCACTCCTGTCGCAGCCCGGGTGAGAAGGCGGCCATCTCGCGCTACTTGCACGAGGGGCGCGATGTACGGGGCCTGCCCTTTGTGAAGGCCCACCTGGAGAAGGTGGCGGCGGTGGAGGCGTATGCAAAGGAGGCGAGCTGCTCTTCTGATGTTCGTGCCGCTGTGCACTGCCAAGCTGGCTCATGACGTGCACTCCGTGCGTGCGTGCTTGCCTGGAGGAAGTGGCTGCGGTGGAGGCCTATGCACATGCGCGCTGCCGGGCACTGTGATGCCATGCGTTGGCCATGGCATGCGTGCCGCGTAGCCTCGCCGGTTCAGACCTCCTCCCTCATCGATCTGTGGTGCGGCAGCTGAAGAAGGCCAAGAAGTGAGCGGCGCTGCCCTCCCGATGAACAGGCAGCGCAGCCAGCCCGATGCACAGCCACGGGGCGACGGCACGCTGCGCCTGCACGGTCGACTACCCTCCTACACACCCGCGGCAGCAGCTGTCGGTATCCTCTATTGTAAAGTTGCTCACACTCCTTTCATGGCGTACTCTTTCGTTCCCTCCGACTCCAGCATTCTAACTCGCCTCGCCTGCTGCGCCGCAGCTGTGTAACCCATGCATGCTGGGCTCGCTGTGAGCAACGCTGATTGAGCTGCGGGAGTCCGAATGCAGCTGTGCAGCATGCGCTGCATGTGCAGCAGCAGCCGCCATCACGCGAGCGGCGGTGGTGGGCGACGGCGGTGCTGCCGCCGGCTGCCAAGATCGAGGCTGTAGGGGCGCTCGGCCAATTGCGTGCACTGGGTTCGACCTGTGCCCCTAATCTGAGCCCTGCAAGCACGCCTGCGCGGCTCTGGCGCAGCCTCAGAGGTGAGAAGGGCGGGCAGCCCCGACACCCCTCCCCTGCGCTGCACCACATGTGAATTGAGCATGCAAAGCGTGTGCGGGGCCCCGCGAGGCCTCCAAGCCTCCCCCGACCGCTGCATGGAGCCCGCATGCACGAGGCTCAGGCCGGGGCTCATCGACAGCCAGCAGCGCCGTGGGCCCGGCACATTTGCTAGGCATTCCCCAGCAGTGTCATCGAGCGCCCGAGCGGCCGCAGGGAGTGGTGCCACACACAAAGCCGCAGTATGTCGCTCGCCCTGGCAGCCGCGCAGCCCGCCTGCGCCAGCAGCAAGCACACCGCAGCGGCGGCGCGCCAGCAGGCGGCCTGCCTGGCCGCCCCGCGGCTGAGCAGCGGCGCCCGCCGGGCCTTTGTGGCAGGCAGCAGCAGCAGGGCCGTGCAGCGCAGCAGCAGCGTGGTGGTCAAGGTGAGCGCTCGCCGATGGCTGGGCTGGCGGCTGCCTGGCAGCCTGCGCCCTGCTGCGGCCGCTCACCCCCGCCTCCCCCGCCCGCCTCCTTGCTCCGCAGGCGGCGGCGGCAGAGGCAGCCACCGGCCTGCGCAAGTGAGCTGGGGGCATCGCACAAGGGCCTGGTTGTGGTTGTGGGCCAGCTGGGCTGGCTGGCTGGCCAGCTCGTAGGGTTGTGGCGAACGGCCGCCCACCGCCGCTGGCAAGCTTGACGCCTCGCTGCTGCCTCGCACGGGCGAACGGCATGCAGCCAGCTGGGGAGCGCCAGCTGCTGCACACATCGCACGCTGCGGCTGGCAGGCCGCACAAGCAGCTGCTGTTGCTCGGTCCTCAGCACAGCGCCGCCGGCTACGCCCTGCTGCCGCCTCCACGCTGCTTTTTCCGAGGCGTTGTTCTCCCTTCGTGATTGCCATTCAACTCAATCATGTACTGCTCAGTGACCCCCCTGCGCAGCTATGAGACCATGATTGTGCTGCGGCCCACCATGGCTGATGAGGAGCGCGACCAGGTGCGCAGCTGACGACGAGGGGCTGAACCGCTGCCTGCTGCTGCCGCCCTTACTGCTGCCCTTTGCTGCGGCTGCGCTTTTTCAGGGCAGTGGTGCCTGCCGCCGCCGCTGATGTTTGGCCATGCTTGCCGTGACCCGGCCGAGTGTCAGGCGCTCCTGCTGGAGCAGCCCTGTTGGATCTTGTTTCGCTGCACCTCCGAACAATGCTTCCGCTCATTCCTGCTCCGAGCATCGCTGCCATGCATTCATTCCTGTGCCCCAGGAGCTGGCCAAGTTCCAGGCATTCCTGCAGAAGCAGGGCGCGACCCAGCTGAGCGACATGGTGCGCGGGCGGCAGCGGCTGGCCTACCCCATCAAGCGGTGAGTGGGGCGGAGGGGGAGGGCGGCCGGCTGTGCTCGCACTGTTGTGGCCCTGCCTCCGCTGCTGCATGCGGCTGCCATGCATCACTGACGCACGGCTTGCGTGTGGCTGCCAGGTTCCTGGGGCCCCTCGTGCGCTGCCTGCCGCGCAGGCATGCCAACAGACCGGCTGACCTGCTTTGTGCTGCCGCCGCCCCGCCCCCCGCAGCTTCAACGAGGGCATCTATGTGCTGTACACCTACACCGCCTCTGCCGCCTGCGGCCAGGCGGTGCAGCGCTACCTGTCCCTGCCCACCGCCGGCAACGAGGTCAACGTGCTGCGCCACATGACCTTCCTGGGCGCCTCCGCTTAAGCACAGTGGGTGCTTGGTCGGCTGGAGCGGCGCCCTGCTTCAGCGGCAGGGCATGATGAACCGCCCCAGGGCGCTGGATGGCCGCCCCAGGCGCTGCACGGAGCCACACACAGGCGGCGCAGCTGCACAGCTGCACTGCCATGCGGCTGGGAGCCCTCGGCCCGGCTGCGCTCAGGCGGCCACCACGCCGCTTTTCTGCCTGTTTCCATTAGTTCCCGGCGCCGGCGCTCCGCCTGCTCAGCGCACATTGACGCTGCTCAGGCGGGCGCTGGCAGCCTTGTTAGGTCCCATTCATTCGTTCTGCTGCTTGTTCTCCCTTCCCCTGCGGCGGCGGGGGTGCCACGGCCCCTCGCCCCGTCTGCCCTGCTGTAACCTCTCAGCATGCCTCCTGGCGCTTTGCAATGTGTAAGGCCCTGCTTCGAGCTGCAGCGGGGCAGATACGCAGCGGGGCTCAGGCATCTCCGCCAGTTGCTCGGTTGGCAACCGAACGCTGTGCTGTGGCGTACCGACCTGGCCATGCGGCCTCATGACCGCGCCTGCCCGCCCATACACACTGCGAGTGCTGCCAGGGACATAATTGTCGAGGTTTCAAGGGCAGGCACACCCCCCTGCTCCCCTCTTTGCGTGGGTCCGCCTTCGGACAGGCTGTCTGGGGCCGCAGAACCGCGCCTCGTCCCAATTACAGCGTCTAAAGGGCCACCAGGTGAATTCATGGTAGCTTGCAAGCCAGCAGCGCCACTCGGGAGGCGCGGTGGTGCTTGCTTTGCGCCGCGGTGCTGCTCCACCTGCCGTGAGCGCTGCTGAAAGGTGCGTGAACGATTCCATGCCGATAGCAGCGGCGAAGGGCCGCCCCGGCACTCGCCCGGCCCATTCAACTCGTCGGGGGCTCTTCCCCCTTCTCCTGCCTGCCACAGGCTGCAGATCTCGTGCCGACCTCAATTGACTACGGCAATTGAAGATCGACAGCCAGAGCCTGGGGCTGAGTGCGGCAGGAGCCGGCGGCGGCGGCGGCGGCAAAGTGGATCCTCCAGCGCCGGCTCGAAGTGTGCCCTCAAGCCGGCCGCCAAGCAAGCACGCAGCAGCAGTGGCAGCAGCAGCAGTGACAGTGGCAACAGCTGCGTGAGCAGCAGCAGCAGGGATAGTGCTCTCAACCGCGCGCCATGCTGCGCTCGCGGTCCAGCGGGCTGCTGCCCATCACCACCTCCCCGCCCGGCTTTGGCCGGCCCGAGTCTCGGGCAAGCTTCCGCCGCCTGCATCGGGGCAGCGGCTCTGCAGGCGGCCTGCAGCGGTACGCGACGGTCGGGATGTGTGTTTGACTGCAGCTTGCTGTGTGGGGGAAGCCGCCCGTATTGGCAGTGGCCCGTATGGTTGCAGCGAGGGCTGCTTGTGCCGAGGTGCACACCACAAGCCATCAGCCATGCCTCTAGCTGCCCGCCACTCGACGCTTCCCTGTCCCCACTGCCCGGCCTGCCACGCAGGGCGCTATCATACGTCCTCGTAGCAGCGCTGCTTGGCGGCTCGTTGTATGGCGTTGCGCGCCTGGGGCGAGTGGGGATGACGGGAGCAGCCGGCGGCGGCGGCGATGACTTTGCGCTCGGCAGCCACTCGGGGCAGCAGCAACAGCACCTGCAGCAGCAGCAGCAGCAGCAGCACCCACCGGTGCATGTGCATGAAGATGCCCCCGACCGCCGCGCAGCCCTGGAGCAGCGGGCGGCAGAGGCGGCAGCCCTCGGAGCAGCGGACAGTGGGCTGCACAGCGGCGGTGGCGGCGGCGGCGGCAGCGGTGATGTGGCGGTGGATGCAGAGGCGCAGCAAGCTGAGCTTGAGGCGGAGCATCTGGCCAGGCTGCAAGCGCTAGAGGATCAGGGGCATGATCCGCACACAGCGGCCCACGTGGCGGCACACATTGCGGAGCAGCAGGCACTGCCGCGGCGGGACGGGCCCAGCTTGTATACCGCCAACCTGTCGGGTGCGCTGCGCATGGCTGCTGCCCACTTGCTCGGGGCTTGATGCGGGGCTTGATGCTGTGATTGCTGTCTCACGGCTCGCACCACGCTGCCGCTGCATGCTGCCGCCACGGCTGCGAGTTGTGCCGGTGCTTCTGGAGCCTCTGTGCTGCCCCCTAACTGCGATCACTTCAAACAAACACATCCGCCAACTCCCTACCCACCCACCCACCCATCTACCTACGCACCTGCCTGCCATGCAGCGGTGGACATTCGCGGCAACGTCATGCGCACTGCCGACCTGGCAGGCAAAGTCACGATTGTGGTCAACGTGGCGTCGCACTGCGGCTTCACAGGCGAGTGCTCACAGCCTCTTCAATCAATGCATGGCATCCTGGCCTGGCCGTGTGTGCAAAACGCGGCGAGCCCCTGCAGTGTCCGTCGGCGCGCTTGTGATGCAGATCGCAGTGCATGCTCGACAGCTTGGTTGCAATCTGATTTGTAGGCTGGCTGTACGCTTCCACTGGCCATGCAGTTGCCAACTGCCGCAACCTGCAATGCCCCCCTTGCCCCTTTGCTGCTCCTGCCTGCATGCCTGCTCAAACATCATCGTGCATGACCCAACACTTCCACTGCCGTGCAGATGCCAACTACCGCGGCTTGCACCGGCTGTATGAGCGGTACAAGGCGTATGGCCTGCAGGTCATTGCCTTCCCGTGCAACCAGGTGCGCTGGGCATGCTGCGCTGTGCGCACCCTGCAACTGGTCCTACGCCCAGCACGCTTCCAGCACGCTTCCCCACTGGCGCATGTGTGTATGCACCAGGCACATGCCTGAGGGCAGACCGGCCTGGCCTGCGATGCCCGTGCTGCGTCCACACATCTGCCCTGCCATGCTCACCTCCCTGCCGCAGTTTGGGCAGCAGGAGCCGGGCAGCCACGCAGACATTGAGCAGTTTGTGGCCACCCGCTACGGTGCCCAGTTCCCGCTCATGAGCAAGGCGCGTTTTCTTTACTGTGCTGTCGCTCTGGGAAAGGTGCTGCTGAGTGCTGTTCGATCCTGCGGCATTTGGGTGGTGCGTCACACAACCAAGCGAGCTGTGACAAGCCTCGCTGCCACTTCGCGCCCGTTCATGGCGTGCAGGTGGAGGTGAACGGGCCGGGGGCACACCCGCTGTTCACCTGGCTCAAGCAGCACACGCCCGGAGATGAAACCGGGTTTGCGCCCGGAGAGGATGTGCGGTGGAACTTTGAAAAGGTGGGCAGGGGTTGCGGGGAGTGCTGCGGGGCACTGCGTGCCATGCATGTCGCTGGTTGCTGCAGAAGTGAGGTCGGTGCTGCTCCAGCTTTTCGATCCCTGCCCCTTGCACCGCGCCCTTTGCCTGCCGCAGTTTTTGCTTGACAAGCACGGCAACGCAGTGAAGCGATACGGCTCCGGTGCGTCTCGATCGCCGCTGGCGGTGCTGCGCCTCTGGGCTTGCGTTGTGCATGGCATGCATCATCTTAGTGCTGCCTGCAGAAAGACGGCAGCACGGCCAGCAAGCCGCCGCATCCGCTGCCGCTGCTGCTGCTGCGTTGTGCTTTGCGTGCCCTGCATGAACTGCTGGGACACGTTCTGGTGGCAACCCGCTGACCAACTCAGGCCGCTTCCTACTGCCTAGCCTAATCAGTCGTGTGCCCTCTATGCTGCTGCTGCAGACCTGGACTACCACGACCTGGAGCTGGATGTGTACAACGAACTCATCAAGTTTTGACGAGCGCCACGAATGCACGTGGGCCGCAGTGACTCGCAACCGAGTGGCTGGCCTTGAACGTCCGACTTGTCGCGGGCATGCATGCATGCATGTGCCGCACCTCTTCCCCATTCCCCAGCAAAGTTGATCTGTGAGAGACTCGCTGTGGTGTTACAGGCATGTGCATGGGTGACAAACACGGATGAGCAGAAGCAGGGATAAAATCGGCAGCGCCTGGGGGCCTGCAACGCTAGGAGGCTGAATGCACAGAGCGATGGAGAGCTGAGGTGCGTGCAATGTCATTGAGACAGATCAGGGAAAGAAGTCAGTGCAGTGTGGGGTGGGGTGTTGTGCTTCCTGCTGCTGCTTGCTGCCTAGGGTGCTGAGGCTTCCGCCTGTGCGGCAGCTGCCTAGGGGCCGCCTTTGCGGCGGCGCCCTGCACCTGATGCTTGCTGCCTGGGGCCCAAGGACCGCCTTTGCGGCGGGGCCTTGACGCCTGCATAATTGTTGGTCGGCTGACTGCTTGGGCTGGACTGCTGCTGTCGCGCTGCTGTGGCTGCTGCGCCTGCTGTGTGGCTGGAATCCTGCTAAATGTGTGTGTGAGCGCTGCTCAGTCCAGGATCTCGATTGCATCCTCCTCAGCCTGCTGCGCCTGCTGCGCCTGCTTGGCAGGGGGCGCCTCCGCGCCCTGCCCCTTGCCTTGGTTCTCCTTGCTGCCGGGGCTGGCGTCCTGCTTTGCTTGCTGTGCCTGCTGAGCCTTGGGCTTCAGGAATCCGCAGATCGACTGCTGCATCTTGCTGCCCTTGGCCTTGGCCTTGCCTGCTTTGAATGAGGAGGGCAGGCAGGGTCAGGCTGGTGAGCATGGAAAGCCCTTCAGAGTTTGCCGAACAAGCAAGCGGGGGCCACAGAGCCGAGCATCGCGATTGCGGTTCCCTCCAGCCCAGAAAAGCACCCAGACCCCCCTGCAGCACCCCTGCCCTGCCCGGCCCACACGCACCTTCGCTGGCCTGCAGTGCCAGCGGCGGCTTGCGCGCTGCAGCGTTGGACTTGCCAGCCTTGCCGCCGCTGCCGCCCGCCTCCCCAGTCAGTGGGTTGGTGTAGGTGGTTGCAGATCCTCCCTGACCCTTGCCAGCACCCGCAGAGGGAGGGGTGGTGCCATCCGCACCGGCAGGGCTGCTGCGCGCCGCGCCGCCCTGCTGCTTGCTGCCGGCGGCGGCCGCCGCGGCCGCTGCGCCGCCGCCCGCCTGCTTGGGCTTGGCAGCGGGCGCAGCGCGCGAGGCGTGCGGAGACTCCAGCGCCTGCGGCGGGCAGCAAGAAGTGCTGGCGGTTTGCGCGCTTGCAAACAGATGCCCAGCGGTCGAACAACGCCAAGCGAAGCCTCGGCAACGCGTTCGGAAGCTACACAACCGGCCAGACGGTGCAACCAGTAGCCCTGAAGAACGCCCACGCCCCCGCACCTGCAGCAGCAGGTTGACGTAGTCTGCCACCTTGTCGCGGAACTTGTTCCAGTCCTGCGCTCTCAAGAGTGGGGCAGGCACAAAAAACTCAGTTGCATGCAGCTTGCTCAAACAACTACTTGCAGCTTGGTGTGGATCGCAGAACAGCATTGTGTATGGTGCTGAACCGTCCTGCTGCAGCAAAAGATCCCCAGCCCACAAGCGCTCCTCACCTCCTGGCCCATCACGTGCGGCTGGCGCGACTTGGAGGGAGAGGCGGGGCCAGCAGCAGCGGCGGCAGCAGCAGCGGCGGCAGCTGCGCCCTCCACTGCCGTGGCCGCCTCTGCAGGCTGCGCCTGCTCCTGCTGCTCTTGCTTGGCCGGAGCGGCATCCACCTGCATGGGCTCTGCGCCTGCCTGCTCCCCGCCCTGCTGCCCCTCGCCAACACCAGCCGCTGCTGCAGCTGCCGCTGCCTCGGGTGCCGCAGCGGCAGACTTCTTGAAGCGCACACGCTCGTGGAAGCCAAAGCTGCACATAGTTGGAGGTTGTGCAGAGGACACAGTGAGTGGGCAGGGCCTCGGCAGCAATGGAAAGGCAGTGCGCTGGCTGCGATTAACAGCAGCTCATGCGAGATGGACAGCCAGCCCCCGTCCCAACAACAACTCCAGTGATTCCCAGTATCATTTCCCAGGCCACGCACCGCTTGTCGGTCAGCAGCGCATTCAGCAGCTCCGACCGCTGGTTGCCCTTGCGGTGGATCTGCAGGCCGATGATACAAGGATGACGCTGTCACAGCAGATACAAGGATGCCGTTGTGACAGCAGGCGTATGGTTGCGGCCTTCGGACAGGCCCACGGCACACATGAGGACCATGCCAGTGTCACCCGCGCCATTCCTGCTGAACCCCAAGCCCAACACCTCCCTCCTTCCGCCTCACCCAGCCCAGCTGGCGCACCGCTGCTCAAACCTCTGTGCGCACTCCCATGCATCTGCGCCTGGCACAACCCAAACCGCCCCCAACTAGCAGGCTAAGCTCACCCAGCCCAGCTGGTGCACCGCCATCAGCAGCTGGCGCGTATCGGCCTCGCGCCACCACGTCGCCGGCCACTTGCCGGCCTTCACCCTGCAAAGCCATCAAGCAGGCCGTCGTGATCAGAAACGCAAACCAGGCTGAGAGCCCCACGCACAAACTCATCATGCATGCACAGCCAAAGCAGCCAGCGCCCTATGCATTGAGACACCAGTGCTCACCAGGGCAGTGGCGCTCCCACGCGGTTGCCCCCTGGGCTCAGGTCGCCGCCAGCCTCCGCCTTGGTTGCCCAGGCGGCCAGCGCCTTGCGCTGTGAGATGGCCTGCAAGTAAAGACGGGGGAAGTGCGGTCAGCCAAGTTGCATAGAGGTGCCGAAGCCGAAGGAGGGGGCAGCCAGCGATTTGCCCTGCGGTACTTGATGCCCTGCAAAAGCAACCTGCTTGGTCAAGCAGGCGCCATCAGCAGCCATGCATGCTACGAACACAACAGCAGAGTTGCAGCACAGCAGCTTGATGGGCTGAGCCCACCTGCAGCGCCTTGTGCGGCTCGCGGGAGGCCCAGTCCAAGAAGCTCTTGGAGCGCAGGGCCTGCGGGACAAAGTAAAGCAGCATGAAGCACTTTTACTGATGTATGCAGCTGGATGTGCCGCAGCAGGCAGCAAAACACGTGGCCCTGGCAAGAGGCCTTGCAACCCGAAATGGCAGGCAGGCCAGCGGGTGCTGGCGGGCAGGCGGGCAGGTGCAGAGCAGCAGCAGCAGCAGGTCCTCGCTCACGTGGGCCACCGCGGGCGATGCGTCTGCCATGTTCTCATCCATCCACCGCTGCAGCTTGTCGCCAAACTGTGAGGGAGAAGTCGTGGATGGGTGGGGAGGGGAGACTCGCGGGCCATGCAATGCGATGGCGTATCACTCGAACTGACGGGCGCGCATTGCATTGCTGGAGGTGGGCACCCACAGCCAGCCTTCAACCCCCAGCCCACCTGCGAATCGCGCTCCTTCTTCTTGGCCCCGCGCTTCTTGCCACTGGGCGAGCCCTCTCCTGCGGCACCGCCCTCCGGCTTGCCCTCCCCTGCCGCAGCAGCGGCCGGCTTCTGAGCTTCGGCTGCCTTGCTGGCGGCCGTGACCTCTGCTTCGTAGGCCGCCACCAGCGCGGCCGCCTGTTGCAATCAAAGTGGTAGGAGATCAGGATGGTGAAGGGTGTGCAAACGAGCCAACACTGGTGTGCTCCGGCCAGCAGCGTAGCACGCCTCAGCAGCGCTGGGCCTTGCTCACCTGCGGCAGTGCCTTCAGAACAGCAGCCTCCAGGTCCGCCACCTCCTCCTCCGTTCGGCTCTCCAGCTCAGCCTGCATTGAATCAACAGGATGATGCTTGCAGGGTGACACGCCTGCCCCGCTGCTGGGCAGGTACTTGCGGGCACTTGATAGCAAAGCAAGCTGGTGGTGCCGTGCCAGCGCTGCACTGTATTGAGGTGGGCCAGCCCACAGCCCGCCCACCCGCAGATCCAACTGCAGCCGGAAGTGGCAAGCGCACCTCGGCGCGGACATCCGCGGTGCGCCCGGGCCCCAGCTGCACCAGCTTCGCGTACAGGCCTGCCAGCTCGCCGTTCTGCCAGCGCCGGAAGTCGTGCTTCTTCTTGCCGCCCTGGAGGGGGAGGCGAGGTATTCCACTACTGTGAGCAGTGTGGCGCGTTGATAAGCAGACAGAACCGGAAGTTGCACTTCTTTTGCCCCCCCAGTGCCGGAAAGCGAGGGTTGGGTATCAACGCGCACACAGCTCAACTGCGCACACAGCTCAAAAGAGCACACAGCTCAACCTCCCATGACGCGGATCCATTTGAACTCCCCCCAAACAAGCGCGCCCCACCTTGGCCACAAACGCGTCGTCGTCGTCCTCCCCATCCGCAGCAGAGGGTGCCACATAGTCGGCATCCTCACTGGTGTCCACCCGCTGGAAGCGGCCCGACAGCTGCACAACAGAAAGGATAAAGGTGGCACACAGGATAGGTCGGTTGCCGGGCAAGGAAGCCAAATGAGCAGGGAGCACCTTGTCGGTGGCGGCGTGCTGGCAGGGGGCCGCCGGATGTGGAACAAAGTGCAGCCCGCGGGGTAGCATGGCAGCTGGCAGTGCTGTCGCTCCAGGGCAGCATGGACTGTGTACAATGCACCGTGCACCACGCTCACCTGCCCCTTGTAGTCCACTTGCTTGCGCTGCCGCGGCGCTAGAATCACCGGCGCGTGCGCCTGCGAGCAAGGGGGCGCCGCCAGGGAAGCAGCAATGCATCAGCTGGTCGAAGCAGGGCATCAGCAGCTGAGACACGCCGCCTAGCTTTGCAGCACACTTGCACTGCGATACAGCAGTGAGGGCAGTGCAGTGCAGTGCAGGGCAGGGCAGTGCAGGGCACACACCCCAATGGAAGGGCACCCCTCTCTGGTGGAGCATCTCCCCTCAGGCAACCCACCCGCTTCTTCTGTGCGGAGTAGTCGGCCGCCGCGCCCGGCAGCAGGGTGGCCCAGTAGGAGGGGTCGCCGCCGCCGTCGCTGCCGTCCTGCAGACAGCAGGAGCATTGGCAGCAAACACAGAAAGTTAGGCTCTCCTGGTCGCCAGGGCAGCCCCCAGCAGCAGCGTAGCGCGTGGCACACAGCAAGCAGATTGGCAGCATTTCACAGAGGCCTGGGATCACCCTGCTCAACAGGGCAGCCCCCAGCAGCAGGGTAGTGCGTGGCACACGGGGTTCCCACCTCGCTGCCTCCCAGCGCAAAGGTGGCCACGCTGAAGGTGTTGCCCGCCCGCCCGCCAATCTGGCGCTTCTCGGTGCGCCCCTGTGCGGAGTGGGGTCATAGAGGGAAGGAGCTAGGTGAGCAGCGCGCTAGAACGTGCTGGCTACCAGACTTGCATGAGCTGAACAGGCGCTGCACTGAAGAGGGCCAGCACCTCGAGCAACGCACCGGAGGTGCACAATGTAGCAAACAAGAAACCCACAACTCGCAGCACCTGCAGAATGGCGTCGATGCCCTCGGCAGCAAAGGCGTCGCTCTGCTCGGTGGCAGCCCCCAGGTCAGCCAGGCAGTGTGCTCCATGCTTGAGCAGCTGGGCAATCTTGCGGCTGTCTTCTTCGGGGTTGCCTGCTTGGCAGGAATGAACCGGCACATTGCTTTCAAACTGAGGGTGGCAAACCGGAGGAGGAATGCTTGAGAAGCTGGGCAATCTTGCGGCTGTCCTCTTCGGGGCTGCCTAAGCAGCGGAAGCGATGGTTGGCAACAGGGTGGGGTAGCGGAACAAAGCATGCGGACCATGCCATCCCTGCCTGAGAACAGGCCTCCTAGAACCTCTGTGCGGCAGGGCGCCGAGGCACTGCAAGGGAGCACAATGCAAAATCTCTACCCCCTGCCGTTCGTGGCAACTGCTCACCACTGCCTGAGTCGCCCAGGTTGCCCAGAATCGCCTCGTCCAGGCCTAAAGGGAGAGACGAGAGAAAGGAGTCGTGGAGAGGGTGACAAACCAAGTGCGTGGCCGCTGGGTGGCTCGCTGGCAGCCATCACAAGTTGGACACCTGCTGCAGCGCGCGTCGTGCACAGCAGCGTGCAAGGCGGGCAGATGGCCGCCTCTGCCGTCGCACTCGTCGAGCTTGCAGCTGCTGACCTCACGCAGTTGCAAGCGAGCTGCCTACCAAACCCCAGCTAGGCCACGCACCGTACTTGCGGCTGCTGATCTCAAACACGTTTTGCTCGTACGTGTTCTTGCTGACCAGGCGGTAGATAGTGACCTGCAGCAGAGGGAGAGGGGCCGGAGCGATTGCACAGGACCACACACCCTTGCTCAGTTCGCAGCAACATTCGGTGCCCAGCGGCAGCGGCTCAGCCTGCGGACAACAGCGCTCCACGTCAATGCATGTGCCTGGCGCCGCCCACCCACCTCCTTCTCCTGGCCGATGCGGTGGCAGCGCGCCATGGCCTGCAGATCGTTCTGTGGGTTCCAGTCTGCGACAACAGGTGGGCAGGAGAGGAGGAGGGGAGTGTGGAGTCGGGTGTCACCACGTAAACATGACAGCCGCACAGATAAAAATGGCTGCACAGGTGGGTTGACCACTGTGAGCGCGATGCCACTGCTCACTCTGTACTAGATAGCAAGCAAAGCACTCTGAAGCACCAGGGCGCACCGCTGTCGTAGATGATGCAGGTGTCGGCCGCTGTGAGCGTGATGCCCTGGCCGCCGGCGCGCGTGGACAGCAGGAACACAAAGCCCTCGCTGCCCTCTGCAAGAACAAATCAAGGGAGTGAAAGCAGACGTTTGTTCCCAGCCTGGCCGCGCAGCTGGTATGTGGTATGTGGAAGCAACAATTTGCACACCCACCCTTGGAGAAGCGGTCGATGGCTGCCTGGCGGTCGCGGGAGGCTGTGGAGCCGTCGATGCGCTCGCAGGGGTATCCCGCAATGTGCATGAAGTCCTCCAGCACGTCGAGCATGATCTTGAACTGCAACAGAAGGAGTGCAGATGAACACATGATTCACTAACCGCCCCATGCAGAGCAGGCACGGGGGAGCACATGGACGGGTGCCGGTCATAGACAGGGGTGCTTACCGTGCTGAAGACGAGCACCTTGTGCTGCTCTGCCCTCACAGCACCACACCGCACTGTGCAGCTGTGAGCAGGGCTGAGCGCACTGCAGCCCAGCTTGAGCTGTCCTCATTCACCTGGCTGAAGATGAGCACCTTGTGCCCCTCCGCTCGCAGCTTGGGAAGCAGCTTGTGCAGCAGCAGCATCTTGCCGGAGGCCTGCGGTGAAGCACAGCAACAGCAAACGCCCACTTAAAACAGCGCACTGAGCCATGGCCATCAGCAGCGGGGCTCCAGCAGCGCATGCATGCAGGTTGCCACGGCACGCCTCTCAACAGCAGCACGTCCACTGCGGCGTCTGCACGTTCTGGCGGAAAAACGCGCGACAAAAGCCCACCTGCACCAGCAGGTCCAGCTCGCTGGCGGTGTGGCCCGCCGCCGCCTTGCGCGCCTCAATGTCCTCCTCCAGGCCATTGCACAGGTACTGCAGGGGCCCAGCAGGGCGCACCGTGAGGCACGCCAATGCACAGCCAGTGGAAGCAGAACCCGCACGAAAGGGCGCTTGCAAGTGCACACACCCCAGCACTCATGCTGCCACGAAAACTGTGCCTGTGGCGAGCATGAGCGACAAACTGCAGCAGGCGCTCACCACGGGGCAGGGCACATGTTGCAGAGCCCCAGCAGCACGGTATGTAGCAACATACAGGCATCTTCACGGCCCGCTTACCGGGTGGCAGCACACTTTGCGCAGCTCCATGGCCAGATTGCGCAGGTTGGGCATGTTCTTGGCACTGGCCCCCGCCAGCAGCTGCATGTGGGGTGGATAGTGGGAGGGCTCAGGGGACAGCAGGTTGGGCATGTTCTTGGCACTGGCCCCCGCCAGCAGCTGTGGAGTGCAGAGGGCAGGCGCAGGGGGTGAGCAGGCGGGACGCCGTTCCGCTGTGTAAACGTGTTGCACTGATTCTGCCCCACCAAACGATGGTAGCAGCAGCGGCAGGAAGGCAGGGAGAGGGCCTCACCGTGCCGATCTGGCGCTCGTAGATGGCTTTGTAGTAGGCGCGCTGCTCGGGGGTCAGCTCCACCCAGATGATGACCTGTGATTTGGGGTTGAATCAGTGGGCCAGATTGAGGTGGCAGGCCAGTATCGAAGAAGTGCGCCAGAATTGGATTGGTGGGCCAGGATTGGAAGGTAGTTCAGGATTGAAGTGCAAGCTCCTCATGTCGGCATCTGGTTAGCTTCATCATCAGGCATGCCAACCGCCTGCCGGCACCAGGGGTATTCAACGAGAAACCCACCTCCTCCTTCTCAGGCAGCTTCTCCACATCTTCCTTCATGCGGCGCAGCAGGATGGGGCGCAGAGACTCCTGCAGTTCACGGGCGGTCAGAGCAAAGCAGTTGGCAGAGAGGCCGGCTGTTGCTGGAAGGGCCATTCTTTCAGAGAGACACATGTTGGTGCCAGCAGACGGCACTTGCAGAGCAGCCTGCGCCATCCTGCACCAGCTTGCTTGCTTGCTTGCAGGCTGTGCACTCGCTCAGGGGCCATGCCCGGCAAACACAAAACACAGGCAGCACAGGCTGCTGCCACCCCTGCTTACACCCCAGTGCCCCAGCTGTCTCACCTGCAGGGCGCGCACTTGGTCTGGGGTCATGCCCGCCCGCTCGTCGCCATACTGCTCCAGAAACTCCTCCTCGTCTGCATGTGCGGCAGGAACAAGACGATGCACCGCACTTTGAAAATGCCCAAAGCAAGAAGACTGTGTACGAGCGGCATTGCCAAGGACACGCCCCCACAAAACTGGCAGCCGCAGCGCGCACCAGCAAACTTCTCCTGGTCCAGCAGGTTGAGGATGCCGTACAGCTCGCGCATGTTGTTCTGCACGGGGGTGCCTGCATGCAAAACATAGCGGAACAGGGGGAGGTGTGGGATGGGAAGGGAACACCGACTGGCCGATCCAACATCGCCGGCAAGCACTCAGTGCTAAGCAGCTACCGTGAGAGAGCAAGCTCAGGCGCGGGCAGTCCCCGGCCCACAGCACTGAGCAGCAGCAACCCCCATCCCACAGCGCCAAGCACACCACACCCACCCGTGAGCAGCAGCAGCCAGGTGATGTCCATGCCGGCAATGACGGTGCGGGTGGAGGAGCCGGTGCTCTTCATGCGGTGCGCCTCATCAATGATCACAGTCTCCCAGCCAATGCCCTGCAAGTTCAGTTAAGTGGGTGGGGCAGATGGGTCAGGAGCAGGGTGGCAAACTTAAGAGCTGCAGAGCAGGCAGCGCATGCGGTGCGGTGCGGCGCTGTGTGCATGCAACAACCCACGTCCCCCAGCCACGTTCTGCCAAGGCGCAGCACGCTCAGCGGACCTGGAACAGGCCCCGCTCCTTCAGCACAGTCTCATATGAGGAGAGCACCACGTTGGGCTTGACGCTATGGCGGCGGCCGGGCGGGCCATGGAACAGGTCGTACTTCTGCGCCATGAAGGATTGGAAATCAGGAAGGAATGGCAGCTGTTCAGACAGACATGTTGTGCAGACGTGCAGTCGGGGAGGGCCGTGGAACCAGTCGCGCTTCTGCATCAGCGCAGCAAGACATGGCCCAGGTACACCGCACAGCATGCAACCAAGTGCACATCGCACCTCGATGACGCGGCGGTCATCCTGGCCGCCGGCATACACCACGCAGTTCATGTCTGTCCATGTCTCAATCTCGCGCTGCCAATGGCCCAGCGTGGTCAGGGGGGCGATGACTGCACAGGCAGGAACGGGTCGGCTGGTGAGCATTCGGAGATGCAGTTAGAGGTGCACGGCTGCGCTGCTGGCAGCCCAGCACGCCCGGAACTCCCATTCCATCCACCATTGAGCATGTGTGGAAACCCGAGAGGTGAACCGACCCTGATGGATGCGACTTGCGCTGCCGCTCGAACAAGCAGGCTCTCCAGCGATGCAGCCCCCTCCCCAACCCTCACCCAGGAAGGGGCCGCTGATGCCGCCAAACTGGCGCTGGTAGGCCAGCACTGAGATGGACTGCGCGGTCTTGCCTAGGCCCATCTGTTCAGTTCAGCGTTGGGGGCGCAAGGGTGAAGCAGGTTGTGAGAGGTGGGAACACTGGGCCAGAAACTGCTTCGCGTAGCCAGCACATGGCAGCTGCAACAACCGGCACCCAGCACATGACAGCTGCAACAACAGCCAGCACCCAGACTACACCCAGGCCGCACCTCATCTCCCAGGATGCAGTTGCGGTTCTCGCTCCAGTTGGCCACCATCCACTGCAGGCTGACCTGCTGGTAGTCGCGCAGGGAGCGGCCGTTGAGGAAGTCGGGAACTGCACGCAGGGAGAGGGGGCAGGGAGTGGTGATGGGTTGATGGGCGGCTTGCGCTCAGCCGGTCAGCTGGTGGCGGTGCAGGCAGCAGCTGTTGAGAAAACTGGGGACTGCACAGGCTGCACTGCAGAGGGGGACGACTGAGGTCGCGCAGTTGCGCCAGTCTCATGTGCTATTTGGCTGCAACGGCTTGCAGAGCAAGCTTCCCCATCGCATCCCAACCGCAATCACGCCACACTCGCCTGCATTGAGGTCCAGCTCCCGCTGCTCCTGCTCCTCCTTCTCCTCGGGCGGCTGGTTGAAGCGCTGGAAGCGCTCAATGTGCTCCTGCATCCAAGGTGCGATGTTACATGCAGAGAGGTGAGTGCAGCACCAGCCAGATCTCCCCCTCCCACCTGCTCTCTGCATAGCCCACAACTGATACGAAATTGCGTATCTTGCAGACCCACGCGCACCTGGTCCTGTGCCAGCGCACGCTCCGGCTCCCAGGTGCTCTCGGCATAGCCCAGCCCCCGCCATTTGGTGAGGTACTGCGGCCGCCCGTTGCGTGTGCGCCGCCCAATCACGCGGTCCACCTGCAATGGTTAGAAGGCAGAAGCCTGCGTTTGGGCCAGCATCCCTGCTTTGCGTTGCAGCCATTCTGCAGCCATTCTGCAGGCCTTGCTTTCAAGGTCATGCTAGAGCCGAGTCCCACCCTGCTTTACAGCCAGGCACCGCTCTGCTTCACAGCCACGTGCCAGGCTGCCTCACAGCCAGGTGCCATTCTGCTCCCGCACAGCACCCGCACCTGGGTCCAGTCGGGATGGATGCCCTCCTCCAGGTCGCCATAGGGGTCGATCTCGCCCCGCTCCCGCTTGCGCTGGAAGTTGCGCACCAGCTGCTGCCGCCCGTCGGCTGCGGGGGCAGCACGGGAGGAAGTACGGCGGCAGTCGAAGCAAGGGCTGGCAAGGCTGAACGGAAGCGCAGTGGATTGAGCAGTACCTGCTGCTGCTGCCGGCCGCTGAAAGTGCAGCCATCAGTTTGCGAGCTAGCACTTGCAAGTGGGCCTCGCCAGGCCACTCACCCACAAGCACGTCATAGGGCAGCCAGGCGGTCTGGCGGTACGAGTGCTCTGCATCAACGGGTGGTGGGGTGCAGGAGAGCATGGGCAGCGAGAGCCACGCAAGAGCCACACTGCCATCGTGACCACCTGCTGCAGCCGATGCACATCGAGTCAGTGGCACGCAGCAACGTGCTGTAAATCCAGCTGCTGCAGCAGCAGGAGCGCACCCTTGAACTTGCAGCGGTACTCCTCTCCACTTCCGTCTGCGGCGTGCCGGCTCCACACGATGCGCTCCACATCCGCCTCGCTGGGGTCAAACTCTGCAGCAGGGTTGCGTACAAGAATTGAGCAGCACCGCAGCTGCCCTGCCCGGTGCTGAGACAAGGCAGAATCAGTGCAGAGGCCCCGCAGCTGGCATTGTTGGCCTTGCAGCAATGCCCTCCCCACATCTCACAGCACAGCACAGCACAGCACAGCACAGCACGGAGCAGCGCAGCACGACACCCACCCTCCATGTCGTGCGAGTCGTCTCCCGACAGATCGGAAGCCAGGCCGCTCTCCTCCCCCTCGCTGCCCTCCTCTTCACTGCCCGACAGGCTGCTGCTGCCGCCTGCGCTGCCGCTACGGCCGCGGCGCCGCCGCGGGCCGCTGGCCTCATCCTCAAAGTCGTCCTCAGAGTCAATGATGGCCAGGCGCTTGGCTGCAGCAGGGAGGCGGCAGGGCTTGGGCAAATGCATGGCCAACAAACCGGGCGACAAGCCTGGTGAGATGGCAGCAGGCAAGGCAAACACATCGCACAAGAGCAGCGCATTTGTGCGGCTGTCACCGCTGTCCCAGCAAGGCGTCCAAACAACACAGGTTACGAAGCCCTTCAGCCACTCACTGGGAGCTGCAGCACGCTTCGGCTGCTTGCGCCGCTTCTTCCCACCGCCGCCCGCCTGCTGGCGGATAGCGCGGCCTGCCGCCTGAACGGAGATCGGGTGTGGAAGCAGCAGCACAGAGGTGTGAGATAGCATCACCGGCCAGAGATGAGAGCAGATGCAGCGGGCACATGGAAGGCACAGCGGCAAGACAATGGGCGATGGTCATGCTGCACAGACGCGACCTAGCAGTCAGCAATCCCCACCCTGCCACCAAGGGCTGCCCCCCTGCTCTGCTCTGCTTGCCTTGGCGGCGCGCCGGGTGGGGCGGCGGGCCCCATCCGACCCCTCCTCATCCTCCTCCTCGCTCTCCTCCTCGCTGCTGCTGGGCTCCAGGTCCTCGCTGTCCTCCTGATTCGCAGGAAGGAGGATGGGCCATGAAACGCGGTGCAGCAGGCGCCTCACAGTCAGGCCTGCCAGTGCTGCGGTACAGATAGCAGCAGCAGGGCAGGAGCACTGACGAGAAAACAACTGTGCACCGCACCTCCATGGCGTCCAGGTTGTAGTTGACGCGAGCGCGCTGCCGCCCCGTGCGCCGCGCGCCCTGCAGGGCAGTCCATAACCAGGGTGGCAGGTCGGGGGTAGGGAGGAGGAACAGCAGCAGCGGCAGGAGGGCTGGCTGCCAAGGAACCATGCCTGGCCAGGAGTTGCAACTGCTTTTGTGCAGCCTGCTGCAGCAGCAACAAACAAAGCAGCCTGCTGCCCACCTCTGGCGTGCGCTTCTTGCCGCCGCCGCCGCGGGTGGAGCGGCGGGCAGCCTGCCGGCGGGCTGGCGCCTTCTCCTCCTCTTCTTCCTCCTCGCCTGCAAAGAAGAAGGGAGCCGCAGGGTGGGTTGCGCACAAGCAGCGACAGTATCCTAGAGGCACATGTAGGAGGCCAGGCGAACTCAACGTGCAGGCGGCCTTGCAAGGGCAGGAGCGGCGGGAAGAGCAGGTGCAATCGCCGCCCGCAACACCACAGCGCACCCTCGCTGCCGCTGCTCTCCTCTTCCTCCTCCTCTTCATGGTCAGCCTCGCTGGCTGCGTCCTCCTCCTCCTCCTCCTCCTCCCCGCCATCCTCATCGTCGCTGCGCCGCTCCCGATAGTTGGGCCGAGCAGCGGCTGCCGCCCGCCGCGGCCGCCGCTCTTCCTCCTCTTCCTCCTCTAGTTCTGCATCCTCGGAAGCCTGCCGCTGCCGCGCGCTGCGCCTGCAGGAAAGCGAGGGGGCAGGCAGCAGGTGGGTGTGCTGAGTTGGGACAGCGCACCTGCAGCGATGATGCAGACCCGGAGCGGAGCTCCCCGTGTTAACCCGCCACCGCCCATGCCCGCGGGCACACCTGCCGGACTGGCGCTGCGGCTGCACCCGCGTGGGCTGCCGCCGCCGCCCCGCCGCCTCCTCCTCCTCCTCGTCTTCGTCTTCATCCTGCCAGCTATCAGAGTGCTCCTCGGCCTCGGCAGCCTCGCTTTCGCTGGGCTGGAAGTCGTCGCCGCCGTCTGCCGCCTCTGCCTCATCGGCCGAGGAGGACTCAATGGGGTCTTCCATGTCCTCGTCCCCGCTGCCGCTGCCGGCCCTGCGCAGCCAGGGAGAGGAGGAAGGCAATGAGCCAGCGGCAAGCGAGGCGGCGGCCGGCGGCGGCGGCGGCGGCAGGCGTCCAGAGCCCACCTGCGCCGCTGCGCTTGGCGATCGGCGATCGCGCCGCTGGAGCTGCGCTTCATGCCGACAGCAGCGCCCTGGGGCTGGGCAGCCGCTGCCTCAGGCTGCTCGTCGTCGCTAGGCTGCGCGGCTGGGGCTGGCGCGGCCTTCTGCAGGCGCCTGTACTTCTTTGGCGCTGGCTTGGAGGCCGCAGCCGACTCCAGGGTGACCAGCACCATCGGGCCCGGGTGCCCCCTCCACTCGCCGCCCCTGTTTGAATCTGGCCGTCCTGACGGTGACCAGGAGGGGTGCGGTGACCGTTCGGGAAGGCCAGGCGGCCGCCTGCTCGCCAGAATTTGCAGCGCCGCCGCCTCGCTGGCGGCGTCGGCAGCCGGTGCGTTAACACTGTGGCGCGGTCCGGCGTGCAGGCTGCAGAGGAGGCAGGGCGCCATGCCGCTGCCGCTGCCCATGGCAGCTGCCGTTGTACATGTGATATTACAGCAGCTGTTCTCTTGATGACGCCTAGAGCGGCAGCAGGAAGCAATGGGAAAAAGGGAGCCGGCCAGATACAGCAAGTTGGAATGAGCGCGGAATGAATAAAGACGCACATTGAGAAATCAGCGGTCCAGCAACCAAGGAGAAGACCGTGAAAAAATCGTACTGAAGGACAGGACAAGGAACAATGACAGGAATAGCAGCCATGCGTGGAGAGGCCCGCACGACCGGTGTGGCGCTTGCAGCCCACACCCGGCAGCGTGGGCCAGCCATGCTCAGGCCTGCACATCCTGCAGCAGCTTCTGCAGCGCCAGGAAGAACTGCGCCACCGAGTCGGTGTCGTGCCCCCGCCAGTTGGGATCCTCGACAATCGTGCCCAGGGCTGCACCGGGATGGGGCGCGCACAGCAGGGTGTGAGCTCCTGGTGGACGGCTCCTGCTTGCAGCCACAGTTGCCCCTGCCAAGCAGGTGAGGAGGGGGAGGAGGAGGGTAGCGGCTGCACACCCGCACCTGGGTCGTAAGTCCAGATGTCCTGGTCATCAGGGTGGTCTTCCACCAGCATCGCCTCGCCATCCAGGCGGATGAAGTCGAAATCTGGCACAGAGGGTGAGGCGAGAGGCAGGGGTTGCCCAACTTGGGTTGCCCAACTTGGCAACAACGCCAGGGCAGCAGGCGGGCAAGCAGGCGCGCAGGCAGGCGGGCAGCGGCCTGCGCGCACATCCAGCTGAGTGTGGACACCTCCGCGCCATAGCCGCCCACCCGGTCCCCTTGAGTTCCAGAGCACAGCGTGCCCAACAGTCGTCCTGCCCCTCTACTGCCTCTGCCAGCGCCTACACCGTTCCTCACCGGTGTCGATGATCTCTATGCTCGTATCATAAGCTGTAGGCAGCGGCTGGAAGGCATCCGCGGTGAAGCCAACTTGCAAGTCCATCTCTCCCAGCATGGCTGTGATGTTGACCCACAGCTGCAGGCAGCGGTGCAACGGGCGGCGGGCGGCGGGGCAGCAAGGTCAGGGCAGCGGGCGGCGCTCAGCAAGGATACAGGCCAGCGCGTCCGTCCAGCATGGACGCGGAGCAGCCCCGGCGGCTGTCACTGGTGCCCTAGCCCAAGGGAGCTGGCAGGGTGGGGGCAGACCAGGCTGGAGCAGAGCAGCAGGGGATGCAGGAGGCATACTCTCTCGGTGTGCCTCACGTGAAAGTTGGTCCCGCCCTTCACATGCTGCGCGCATCCCTCCACGTGCACCTCAGCATCAGAAATCGGTGGCAGGCTGGACAGCTGCATGAGCTCAGTCATGTTGGAGCCGTAGCTGCATGGGAGTGGGCGCCAACGAGGGGCGGCAAGCGGCGTTTTAGGCGGGCAGCGGTGCAGTGCCGTCTCGTGGGGTGAGCGGCGTTCTTGTCACATCTCAATTCCCTTGCCAAAGGCGCACTGACATGCATGACGCTGGCGCACTTGCAACGCAATCCAGGCGGCAGCCCCGGCCGGCTGGCTGAGCAAGCACGGGCACTAAGCCCCACTCACCACCCACCACCTCCCCATGCTGGCACTCACACTGACATCCACTCGACAAGGATCTCCCTAATGACGGCATCAGCCTCGCCATGCACAACATTGTGCCAGGCCCCCGGCTCCGGCGGCCCACATGACTCGGGTGGGCCTTGCAACTGCGGCTGCGGCCGGTGAACGGCAAGGGCCGGCGGCGGCGCTGCCGCCGCCAGCAGGGCCAGCGCTAGCAAGAGAGCGGCTCTGGCGCGCGCCATGCCCCTGGGTGCTGCTTCTGCCGGTGGCGATGCCCTCAGAGCTGGCTGTTCGGCGGGCTTAAGGGGGGAGGAGAGCCGCGCTCGCGCGCGACCAGCGCCTGTAGGCCTGCCGATGCCTGCAGCTGTCGCTACACCCGGTGCGGGAGCTTGCCCGGGGAGGGGCGGCCGGCGCGGCGTGCGGTGCTGCCCGCGCGGTGCAAGTGTGCAGCCGAGGCTTTGGGTGAGGGCGCGGAGGGGCGCGGCGATCGAGTGTCAACTTGGTGCAAGAGCCAGCATCAGGCGAGCGCACGTAGGCAGTGCAAGTAGGCACCAGGCGCACGGCGCCCACCTGGCGGCGGAGTCCCGCGTGCCAGGTGGAGCGGTAGCTCAGCCTGCGTGCTGGTGCTCCGGTGCCTGTGCATCTTGTAACTTGCAGAATTTACTTGAATATAGTCAGGGAACCGCTCCGCTGGTGGTGGGTCGCAGGCTACTGCACAGTCGCCCTCTGCCGCCACCGCCGAGGGGGGCTGCCGCCACCGCCAGGGGCGCAAGCCGCTGCGTGGCGACTGCCACCCTCCCCCATGCATGTGAGCTGTTCCCAATTCATAGCAACGCTCCATTGAGCTGCAGCCTTGCCGTGAATGTAGCTTGCGAGTCTACGGCGCCTGGCAACACCGCTGGCCAGCGTGGCGCGCAGCATGCAACTCTCTGAAGGCTTGATCCGTCCATCTACTGTGCCACACCGATACCAACAAGTCCACTGGCCAGCAGCAGACGATGCGAGCGCTGGTGTGTGCCGCGACCTGTGCGCCAGTCGCACGCTGCCGCCCTTCCAGGGCGCCCGCACGCGCTTCTGTAGCTGTCGTTGGTGCAGCAAGGTCGCATGCGGCCAGCCGAGGTCCGCACGCCGCCGTCGCTCGAGCTCCCTCTCAGTCCGGACAGAAGTGGGTGCGGCGGCTCGCTGCTTGCCTGCCCAAAGTTGATCTTTATGTAACACTGAGCAGAATAAAGCAAGAGGGGAGGCAATGCGTTGCTTCTTTGGGATGCAAGGGCCGGAGGAAAGCACGGTTTATCGATGCTCCGGAGCCATTTCTCAGGGCAGCGCCTTCGGCGCTGCCACCCCCTCCCAAAATTTGTGGTGGTTGAGAGGGGTTAGATTGGCTGGTCGGCGCCGGCAGCGAGCGTGCAGGAGAGAGGCCCCCGTTCCGCCCTTCCCGAATAGTGCAGGTGGGAGGCCTGAAGCGCAGCAGTATGGTTGGCAGGCGCCTTGCATGCGATTGGGGGTGGCCAGAGACCAGTTTCAGGAATGGGCTGAATCGGGGGTTCGGGAGTGGTGGGGCTGGCTGCCCCTCCCTGCCCCCTCTCATGGCACGTGGATGTTTCAATGTTTGATGCACCTGTGGTGATTCACTAAACATGTGGTGGTGTGTGGGTGGGGTTCAAGTCAGCCAAAGCCTAGTGGCTGGGGGAGGGGAAGGGGGAGCACTGCTGGCAGCACTTAGGCAGATTTGGGCACTTTTTGGGCCTGGCCCTGAAAATGCCCTGCAATTGTCGTGTTCTCATGCAACCACCAGCACGTTTCAAGTCTGGCCCCCCTGCGTCCCTGTCCTTCCTGCACATGGTGGCTGGCACTGCACACTGAGCAGGGCTGCCTGCCCTCTGACCTGGTGGCCAGGGGTCCCCAAAGATGGGGGGTTGATGAACTGACTTCTGTCCAGACTGTCTGCCTCTTCCCCTCCTTGCCTGCCACCGTCCTGCCGCCAGCCCTGCTTGCCTGCCGTGGGCAGCAGGCGGTGCCTGTGCACCAAGCTCAGCCGACATCTACAAGGTCTCACACAGCTGCCGCCATGGTGCCCGCCGCCTCACAGGCTGCCTGGCGATGCGCTTGCTGCCGCCGCCGCCACGCTCCACTGTTTGCATGGCGAGCTCCGCCAACAGCAACCAGGATGCTGACGGTATGGCTTGCTCCAGCCCAGCTCTCGCTGCACACTCCACCTAAGTCAGCAGCTCGCTCCCAGCCGCAGTATTGGACATGCCAAACCATGCTCCGGTGCTGTGCAGACCTGCCTCTGCACAAGGCCGTCAAGGCGGGCGATGTGCAAGGGCTGAAGTGGGCGCTTGCAGCTGGGGCAGATGTGGACGCCATGGACCCTCACGGCAGGGGCTCAGCCGTCACGTATGCCGCTGGACTGGAGCAGGAGGAGTGCCTGCAGGTGCTCCTTGAGGCAGGGGCCTCTCCTGCTGTGCGGCTCGAGGCCTTTGGCGCATCCATGACTCCACTGTTCATCGCTGCAAACGGCCGGCCCGGCTGTGTGCGGCTGCTGCTGCGCCACGGCGCCGACAGCCACGCACGCAATGAGGGCGGTGGCACACCACTAATGGCTGCTGCTGCGGGGGGTCATCTGGAGTGCCTTGATGCCTTGATTGAGGGTGGGGCTGACATCCGGGAAGCCACGCCAGAGTATGACCAGACGGCGCTCCACCTTGCAGCCCTAAATGGGCACCCTGGCTGCGTACAGGCACTGATCAAGGTAACGAAGTGGCATAGCATCCGTCAGGAAATCAATCAGCCCCTTTGTTTATGCTTGATCTGCTGCCCTCGACCTCTCCCACACCACTCCCCACCTCATGCCACTGTGCTGCAGGCGGGAGCCCAGGTTGAGCATGCTGCGGTCAACGGCGGCAATGCCCTCATCTGTGCAGCCAAAAGCGGCTCGGCGGAATGTGTGGATATCCTGATCAAAGCCGGCGCAAACCTGGAGGCACGCACTGACAACGGTAGCACCCCTGGTGAGGCGGTTGCCCTTGCCAAGTTTGCTGCCATGCAGCACCGCTGGAAACGCATACTGGGCATCGCACCACCCACCATGCTGCGGCATCTAGATTTGTGGCTGGTGTGCAGCCACCTGGGCATGCCTGCCACGCATCCAGTGCTCAGCCCCACCCTCACAGCATTGCTGCCTCCCGGTGCTGCACCCCTAAGCTCCCAATCGTCTGCCCATCCTGCAGTCATGGTGGCGGCAGCCTGCGGCCACGCGGCATGTGTCAAGGCGCTGCTGCATGCCGGCGCCCGGGTTGATGCCACCAACGATGCGGGGCTGACCGCGCAGCTCTTTGCCTGCAAGGCCCATGGTGCGGAGTGCCTGGAGGCGCTTCTGGATGCAAGCGCAGACGTGAATGCCATGGGGGGCCATCCAGCAGTGACAGCGCTGTACATGGCCGCCCTAGGGCCTCGAAGGCAGCCTGGATTGTGTGAGGCTGCTGCTGACATGCGGGGCACACGTGTCCCGGATTATGGGCAATGGAGTGGATGCCCTCACAGTGGCAGCTAAGATGGGGCACGAGGACTGCATGCGGGACCTGCTGCAGGTGGGCCGCTTCATTCGTACAGGAGTCTGGGAAAGTGCAGCAGGGGTTGTGATGGCAGCAAGCAGAGAACTTGCATGCCACATGCATGCCACACTTGGGCTTCCTCAGCCAGCTGGCTGCCCTTGTTGCCAAACCCTCTGCGCGGGCGGGAGCAGCCACTGAGTCGGGGAAGAACGTACTCTTTGCAGAGTCAGTGGAAGCAATGCGGCAGGCCAGGCCGCGGAATGCCCTGGTTGGCGCGATGCCGGTTGGGGGCGACCCCCTGCCCGCAGCCCCCCTTTTTGAGGCCGCGTCGGCTGGCCATCTGGGATGCGTGAAGGCGCCGCTGGACGGTAGGTCAGCCAGCCACATATCCATCGCTAAAGATTGAGCAGTGTCGCTAACATGTCCCGGGGCCGGCGATCCCCTGCTGCAGCTGGTGCACGCACCGAGGTTGTGTGCACGCCGTTTGCGGTGACGCCGCTGATTGTAGCTGTCGTGATGGGGCACACCGAAGTTGTCAGGCTGCTGGTGGAGGCGGGCGCTGATCCCAACGCCAAGACCATCAACGGGCAGTCGGCATACTACGCTGCCAAGCGGGGTGGCGATGCCGAGTGCGCTCGCCTGCTCAAGGCCGCTGGTGGCCTCGACTCGGATGACGAGGAGGGGGACAGCAGCTGAGCATCTGGCTGCAGATGATGGGTGGATTCATAGAGGTGCCGCCCAACTGTGGGCGGTTGTTGATGTGCATTGCTTGCGGTTGTACAGCGTAGCCCTCGTGCCCGCCCCCAACGTTTCTCTGTTTGCCCCTGGTCTCTACCCTGACTGCTGCCGGTCAGTTGAAGCGCTTGCCCTCCTGGCAATTTGGATGCGTCGATTCTATGCACAGCTTCACTTGTAGTATGCTCCATCATTGTGGCGAGCCGCCGTGCTCATCTCGTGCAATGGTGCCAGCACTATTTGTGAACGTCAGGCAGAGGCGGCATGGGCGGCGGCGGCGGCGGCATGAGCCCTACTGATGGCCGCTGGCCCTGCCAGGCGCTCCGATCACATCTGTGGACTTCAACCGTCGTCCAGGGATTGCTTTGCTGGCGCTCCGCTGCAGCAAGTCAAACTCCCGGCCGCGGCTGCTGCAGGAGGTGCGGCAAACACCCTTCGGCGGGCAGTGCCGATAACCTTGGTGGATGCAGATCACGCAGCGCCAGTATCAGCCGCCGCAGCCTCTCAGCCTGCTGCCCGCCGACCACGCCGCCTCTGCCCCCACCACCCGCCGCCGCTCCTGCCTGCCGCCGGGCCATGCCCCGACCGCCTCCTGCTCCCTCTCCGGCTACATGGGCGTGCAGTGGGAGCCACCTAGCATCCAGGCAGGATGGGGGACCGCCTGGCGGAGGCGGAGCGGCTGTGGAAGGAGGCCACCAAGCTGACCACGCCCGGCCTGCTGCGCTGGAGCCTGGACTGGGAGCAGGCAACGCCCATGTTCGAGCGCGCGGGCCAGCTGTTCAGGGTGGGTGGGTGG
>VIYQ01000316.1:0-20196 GCA_009928355.1 Chlorella sp. CH2018
GCCCCCCTCCCCTGTCTTCAGCGGCCCCGTGTGTGAGTGTTGGACGGGGCGGACAGGGACGGGCATGCATGGGTGGGGTGGCAGAACGAGCGAAAGCCAGACCAGCAGGCATGTGCCCGCCCCTCTCCTCTGCTGCTGCGCGCGCTTTGCCCTCTCAGAAGCATCAACCGCACCCTCTCCGCCCCCCAAAACGCGCAGCCTGCGGCGTGCGCCAGCCCGGAATTGAGTTTGAGGGCGGAGACGTCGCCCCCGCCAGGACGGTCAGCAGCATCGATGAGTGTACCATCTTGTGCGGCGGCAACAACGCGTGCAGGTGGGTGCCGCAAGCAGCGCGGTCCTGCCTGAAATGTTGGTTAGCTGTGAGGAGGTGCGGACAAGTACAGCACCAGGCGCGGCTGCAGCAATACGTGCCGCTGGGTGCTGGCGCAGGCGCGCACTCAGCTTGCGAAATGCCTGGTGTGCCCGTCCCAGCAAGGCCGGCACTGCCGGCTGCCGCTGCCGGCTGCCACTGCCGGCTGCCACTGCCACTGCCGGCTGCCCCACCCACAGCCCTCAGCGTGCGTCACCCGCAGCGTGCCTTCCATGTATCCCCCTCCATTGCCGCAGCGCCTTTACCTACTTCAAGGACACCCGCAAGTGCCAGATGAAGGACCTGGCCGGCTGGCGCCGCGTCGTGCAGCAGGCAAGTGCACGTGCACTCGCACACTGTTACTTCTGGTGCTGCTGTGTTGTGTTTGTGGCTGGGGCAAGCACTTGCACACTGTTACTTCTGGTGCTGTTCTGTTGTGTTTGTGGATGGGCAAGCGCACCGCTTGCTCCTGGTGCTGTTGTGTTTGCTGCTCGAGCTTGCCTGGCTGCAGCGCGTGGGCTCGACAGGAGGCATCGGTTCGGTGTTCGATGCTCATGCGTCGAATCCGCCAGCTCCCTGCCGCCAAGGCCTCTCATGCACCCTGCCAAGGCCTCTCATGCATCCCTTGCTTCCTTGTCCTGGATTGCTGTCCCGCAGGGCGCCATCTCGGTGCTCATGTGCCCCGGCCCATTCCCGGTGGCCGGCTCCGACGACAGCGACCCCGCCCAGCTCTCCCGGTGCGCTTTTGGAGGGTTGTGGATGTTGTGTGTATGTAAACCATTTCATGGGTGCTTTCGCTCCCGAGCAGCCAGCGCTGATGACACTGGCCCCACACAGCTCTCCCAGTGGGCCCTCAATGGGTGACCTAAGGAGGGAGCAGCTTGGTGCCTCTGCGTGCACGGTGATACACGACGGCACGCGAGGTTTGGAACCAGGCGGCGGCTGAGCAGGGCAACACCACAAGCTGAAGCCTCTCTCCTGCGCTGCCCCGCGTGCTGCAGGCCCAAGGCGCCCGCCGGCCAGCGCCGCCTGCTGGCCGCTCAGCGGCGGGAGGCAGAGGAGGAGGAGGAGGGAGCCCAAACCGCCACCCAGAGCGCGGCTGGCGCCGCCAGCAAGAAGCCCAAACCCAGTGCCAAGCAGGGCAGCGGGACAGGAGGCAAGGTTACCAAGGCAGACCTCTCAACTGGTGATGCTGCAGAGGCTGCCGCTGCCGCCAAGCTGCCGACCCAAACTGAGGGGTCAGATGCCAGCGCGCCGCCGCCAGGAAGCAACGATCGCGCGTCGGCGGCAGGGGTGGAGGGAGGCAGCAGCACGAGCAGCAGCGGCAGCGGTGCAAGCAGCGGCAGCGGCGGTTCGGGTGACGGCAGCAACGGCAGCGTCACTGCGGCCGCCGCTGCGCAGCCGCTGGAGCTGCCCCCCTGCGATTTCGGCACAGAACTCAACTTTGTGGGGGCTTGGCAGGGCGATTCGGTGAGTGGAGGTGGTTGGGTGGCCACCACGGCATGCTTGCAACGCATCTCACCTCCAGACGCCCACTTGTCGCTGCCCTGTGTCGCTGGACCTTCTTCTTTCACTGCCTCTTCCTTGGTCACGGGTTCCCCTGTTTCACCGGTCCCTCTCGCAGTGCGCGGAGAGCGGGTGGCTGGTCATGAACGGCGACCTGCCCGCCGACCTGTACTCGGAGCAGAAGGCAAGTAGATACTTCCGTTTCGTTTGGGGAGATACTTCCGTTTCGTTTGGGGCAGATTAGGGAGGCGGTGGGTGGCTTGCTCTGGTGGCCGGCCGGCCAGCTGGCTGCCCAGCCCGCCACCACACCATGCCGATGGTTTGCATGGCACACTTGCTCATGGCACGGCATGCTCACTGCTTTCTCTCATGGCACGGCATGCTGACTGCTTTCTCTCATGGCACGGCATGCTGATCGGTGTCATGGCACACACTCCTTCTGCAGTACGCTCGTACCGTGGATCGGCCGATTCCAGCGGGCGCCACTCGCCCCCGCACTGCCGACGCAGCAGAGGCCTGCGCCGGCGGCGAGCTGGGTGAGCAGCTGCGGGAAGGGGGGTTGGTGGAGTAGCATCCAGCTTGCAGGCACTGAAGCAGAATGCGCGGCACAAGTGGTCCAGCTGGGCTTTGATTGTTTGAGTTTGGGCTGAGCTTATGTGGCTGGTTGCGTTGCGTAGCGCACAGGTTCGTCTCCCCAGCCGCCCTTCGCCTGACGCCCATTTGCCCGCTCAAGCACGGCTCTGCCCAGCTAACAACGGCGGGCCAGCCAGGCAATGGGGGTGGCCAGCTGACGGGGCCCAACAGCCGTTACACCTCCTGCCCATGCCGTTGCTAACTCTCACGTTTTTGTCCTTACTTTTCACACGAGGGAAGCCAGCCGAGCGCTGGACCCCTGCCTTGGCTGTCTTAACTGACGGTTCTAATCCGCCCTCCTTTGTTACCCTCCTTGCTTGCAGGAGGGGAGCCAGCCGAGTGCTGGACCCTGGCATATGACCACTGCATCCCGGGCTACACCTCGCGCAACCGCCTGCCGCGGGCCGTGGTGTACAATGAGCAGAAGGTGGGGCCTTTTTTGTTTTGCAGGCCGACTGCTTCAAAGCTCGCGTCTATGTGATGTCCTGCTGTGTGTGGTGTGTGCATACCCAGCGGGCAGCGGGTGGACTTGTGGCAAGGAGGGAGCGGGCTGTCGCCCCTCTTCCTGCACTGCTGCCCTGCAAGCTGTGAGCCTAGGTTGGCGGGGGCAGGAAGCAGTTGTATACTTGTCAAGCCCTACTCATTGCGTCCCTACCTATTTCATGCGCTTGGCAGGTCATTGGCGGCATCTACCTGGCAGCGTTCGAGTCTGGCAGCTTTGGCAGCCCCGCCGCCCTGCCCCGCCAGCTGAGCCGGGTGTGCGTGCCCAACCCTGCCGCGGTGGACAACGAGGCCTGCCAGAGTGTGAGTTGGGTTGCAGATGGTTGCCGTGCACCCATCAAGGCTTGCTGCACTCAGCCCAAGTCTGCTGCACCTGTTTGCATGGAACTTGCGACGCATGGTTCATGCATGCATGCCCCGCGGCGGTGGGCAGCAAGAACTGCCGCAGCGAGAGCGCATGGTATAGGGCATCGCCAGCAACTCGGCCAGCTGTTTTTTCGCTCAACTGCTGTCTTCTGCTCTGCAGCTCAAAGCAGGCGACCACTGCGTTCATATGCCGGGCTTCCGCCTTGGCTTGGCTGCTGGACTGATTCTGAATCTCACACACAAGGTGGCCCCTCTGCTGCCTTCTGCTCTGCAGCTCAAGGCGGGCGACTATCGGGTGCATGTGCCGGGCTTCCGCCCCACCGGCTGGGGAGAGTGCGACCTGGCGCCAGAGCAAGTCAACTTTGTGGCGGTAGGTGGACGCTGCTACTGGCGTCATGCTGACACCTCGGCTTGTGCTGTGTTTGGTGGCAAGGGCAGTTTTAATTTGCGCCCAGCATTCATTCATCGCGCGCCGCCCTCTTGCCAAGTTGGCATAGTAATCCACTCCTTTCCAACAATTCCAACAGATTTTTTCCATCTATCTGCCTGCCCGCTTCTGCAGGCTGACGTGGACGGCAAGACGCAGCAGCCAACCAAGGTCACCAACGCTGAGAGCTGAGCAAGCTGTCTGCGTTGCTGCTGTGCGCAGCGCATGGGCACACCCGTGTGCACGCACAGCCAGCTGACCCTGCATTAAAAAAACAAAGGAAAAAAAGCACCGGAAAAAGCAGCAGTTCCCGACCAATCGACGGACATCTTCTCATGTTCATGTGACAGCTTGACATAACCCCCTGACTGTGTTGGCAGCGTGCATACAGTTGTCTCTTCCCAAATGCGCCCTCCCCCGCTGCGCACTGCATTCCTCTCTCTCTCTCTTTGTGCCTTGTATCAATGCACAATGCACGCGCGCTCCGCCTTCCTGTGTAGCACCCACAAGACACACACGTCTCCCAAGGCTTGCACCAAATTGGCAAAGGCGTACAGTGGCGACTCGGCAGGGGAGCTGTGTACATGTGCAGGAGCTGTTTGCATGGGTGTGCAGGGGGGCGCCGTGCTCGTCCCCACCGGCTCAAAAGGGCAGTGGAAAAGGGGTAGCGGGAAGGGTGCAAATGCGCATACCAGGGGGAAAATGGGGTATGGTGTGGTGTACAGCCCGCAGGTGCAATCGATGCATGTCGATGGGGGTGTGGGGCGTTGGGGCAGAGTGCTGCGGCTGCGGCACTTGCAAGTGCCTCAATGTTGGCCGCTATGCATTGCTATTCCACTGCTGCTCGTTGTTGCGCTCTGTTTGCGCATTGCAGTATTCATCAGTGCTCGCCGCTGTATTCGTTGTGTGTGACTTTCTCTCATGCAGGTGGCAACTCGTGAGATCTCCGCCGTAGATTGGCCGCCGCCCGGGGGCTGTGCACAGCTGCACCCGGCAGTGCCGCCCCTGCGGCTGCCGTGGGCGCGGCTGCTGCTGCAGCTGCTGCCCCTGCTGTGGTCGGTGTTGTGCTTGACGTGCCTGTGTCGCTGGATGCCTCAAATGTGCTGCGGCGGTGGATCAGGGAGCTTCGGCTGGAAAGGGGGAGGGGGGAAGGATGCAACAGTTGTCACAAGCTGGCACCAGGCAGCGGCAAACCTCGGCCAGCAGCCCCTCACCATTACCACCACCAGCAGCTGGACAAGCAAGCTCACCTCAGGTGGTGCACCACCCTCAGGTGCTGCACTTCGCTGTCCGGCAAGCTACTGCCTTCCAGCTCTGCTGACGAGCGCTCGCCCCCTGCCCCGCCGCCGTCGCCCCCTGGAACGCTGGCGCCAGCGGCAGCGACCAGGCCCTGTGCAGCCGCCTCCTGCACACACATGGCAACAAAACGCGGCGCTGTGGGCGCATGCCGAGTGCAAACAAACAAGCGGGCACATGCTGGCGGCAGCACCGACAACACAAGGCGCTGCGCCACCGCTTGCGATGCTTTCGAGCGGGCGGGTGGTGCAAAGAGCGCCAAGGGTGCAGGTGTAGTTCTTAATATGATACTTATTCCAGGCATTACAGCCTCAAGTTCTGTCCAGGTACCCAGCGCAAGTGCCCTGCCCTTCTTCCCAACTGCGCCTCATGCAGGCGGCCCCGCCCTCCTCCCCAACTGCGCCTCATGCAGGTCGCACCGCGCTCCTCCCACACTGCACCTGCCTTGCAGCCCACAAGGCGCAGTGCTCCTCCTGCGCAGCACCAGCCCCCCCAGCTTGCCTGCAGGGCTTGCTCGCGCGACAGCGGAGCGGCCTCCTCCTCTTTGGCGGCATCTAGCTCTTGCAGGTGGCGGCGGTTGGCGAAGCAGCGGGGCAGCACCCACTGGCGCAGCGGCACGAGCGCCATGATGGGCAGGGGGAACAGGATCCTGGGTGGGAGGGGGAGGGGCGGGAGGGGGAGGGCTGCTCAGTCGGCAGGGAGCACGAACCGGCAACTGCCCAGCTGCCAAGGTCACATGCCGCTTACATTGCACGAGGAGCGAGCAGCCAGCTGCACCTTTTCCAGCTGCTGCAGAGGCTGCGGTGACAGCGGCGCCTTTGTCCAGCTGCAGCAGTGTGCGCTCCCTCCAACCAGGCTGCACTCGAATGCCTCTCCACAGAACGAACTGCTGCGCTGTGCAGCTCACCCCGCCACGCCCGCCCAGGTCACCCCGTAGACCAGCAGCAGGTACGCGGCCTGGAAAGCCGTGAACCAGGCAATGACTCGGAAGGGCACCGTCTCTGCAAGCAGGGGGTGGAGGGAGGAGGGGCACAGACCAAAACGATGCCTTATCAACGGATGGACAAGTGGAGAGACAGCAGCGTCACCGGCGTCAAGGCAGCGGCGTCACAGACGGGCGAGCCGTGCACAGCACCACAACAGCCACAGCAGCAGCAGCAGCAGCAGCCTGGAGAAATAATTTGACCAACTCCCACGTTTCTCACCCAGGTAGGGCGCGTGGGCCCGCTCCAGCAGCAGCGCCCGCTTGCGCGGGTCGGTGACAAGCAGCAGCAGCCGGTCCCAGAATTGGCTGCCAGGCAGGCTCTCCAGGGCCATGAAGGCAAAGTAGCCCTGCGGGGCAATGGGACACGTTTATGGTTTGATTTGATTCAAGGGCAGGCTCTCCAGGCTATGAAGGCAACGCAGCGGCGACGGCTGCAAGAGGCATCATGGTTTGATGAGCGCGTTAATGAACGGATGGTTAAACCAGGGGTGGACAAGGCTAAGGCTAGATGGAGCAAGGGCGTGGCTGCCCAGCAGCTGGTACCCACTCACACAGCCCCACCCAAGCAACCAATCCTCGGCCTCTCACCCACAAGCACGCGATGGGGACCAGGCGGATTATCTTAGCTCAATGTCAACTCAACACTACAACACTACTAACCAACCCACTCACCCAGAGGCACGCGGTGGGGACCTGGCGGATGCTGTGTCTCACCTCAAACTCAACGCTACAACACTATCACCAGGATTAGTTAGTGACCAGCCCACTCACCCAGAGGCACGCGGTGGGGATCTGGCGGATGGCGGGCGTGGCAAAAAGGAACACAGCCACCCCCAGCGACTGCAGCAGCCCCGACCAGCGCTGCTCGTACACGTGCACAGCAACCACCTCCTCTGCTGCTGCGCCTGCTGCTGCGCCTGCTGCTGGGTCTGCTCTGTCACCTGCGATGTCGTCTGCTGCCCCGCCCGCTGCCCCACCCGCTGCGCTGCCGCTGCCTGCCGCAGCCCACCCCCTGGCGGCCTGCAGCACCTGCCCCGCATCCACGGGTGGAGCAGTAGCAGCGTCCAAGCTGCCCCGCCCCACGGCTACTGAGGTGCCACAGCTGCTGCTGCCTCCGCTGGCGTCTACCGCCGCTGCACCGTTGATCTCCCCCGCCGCTGCCGCAAGGCTAGCAAAGCTGCTGCTGCCGGCGGCAAAGCTGCTGGCGCGCGGCAGCAGTGCTTGGGCGGAGGGGGAGAGGTGAAGGCCTTTCCCTCTGCTGCCTGCCGCTGCTACTGGCAATGCCACGCCTCCCAACTCAACGCTTCCGGCTACTGCCTGCCACTTGCTGCCGCCATTTGCCGTGCCCAGCTCCACACACCCAGCCGCCGCCGCTGCCTCAAGCGTGCCATTGCCAAGGCCGAGGGCGGCACCCAGCTGCTGCTGCGCCTGCTGCGCCTGCTGTGCCTGCTGTGCCTGCTGCGCGCTGCCGCTGCCGCTGCGCCGCTTGCCCGCCACTTTGGCCAGCGCCTTAGTGTGCATGGGCGCTTGGGGCAGCACGCCATTCACGGGCGGCAGGCCCAGCAGGCCGCACAGCAGCGTCATCAGGCCTGCATGGGCGGGTAACAAGGCAAAGCAATGCACCACTGTCAATTGATTCAACCACGGCACGGTATGCAGGTCACGCTGTGTGCCCACAACACGGCGCAGCACAGCGCAGCGCAGCACAGCGCAGCACAGCATGGCATGGCATCCACTCAGCGCACCCAGCAGCAGGAAGTCGTAGTGGTAAGCCGGCGGCTTCTTCAGATTGAACTCCTCCTGCGGGTCGTAAAGGCGGGGCCCGCTTTTGTTCAGCAAGGGCAGTGTCCAGTTGCGCTACTTCGCTATCACAGCAATCGCTTGGAACATGCAACTGGCGACACAGATCGTTGACCGGCAAGGATCGACCCCCACCTGCTGGGCCAGCTGGGCCGACACGTTGTGGTCAAAGAAGAAGAGCACGGTGATGAGCGCCGCAGGGATGAGCGCCGCCGCGATCCAGCGGCCCTCCAGACTGGCCATGTCCTGCAAGGGATGGTAGATGGTAAACAGGCAAGCCTGGCGTGACCAAAAAAACGCACGGTGTTCGGCGCCGCCGTGATCCAGCGGCCCTCCAGACTGGCCATGTCCTGTGGCAGCCAAGCTGGGCTTGATTGCATGATGGGCTGTGGCTGAGCACCGGCTGGGCACCACTGCGACCCAGCGGCCTCTCAGTTGGCTGGGAAATCTTCTGCAGGCGGACGCCCCGGCAGTGAATCGCCACGCGCGCTGCTCACCGCAGCCACGCTCCAGTTAGACGATGCATCCCACACGTTGGGCGTCTGCACGCGGCGGGGGACGCGGCCGCCGCCGCTGCCGCCGCCATGCACCGCAAAGCTCAGGCCGCTAAAGGCCAGCAGCATGAGGGGGGCGCCATAGTCGGCCAGGAAGCCGCTGCAGGGGGGAGAGTAAAGGATGGCAAGCACGTGCGATGTTTCGATGCTGCGATGCACAGCAGGGCATGGATTAAGACTGCTGAAGGCCAAGAGCAGCCGCGCAACCGGCAAGCCATTGGCTGCCATCCCCTTTGTATCAATCAATCAGCTCCCGCTCACCGGAGGGGGGCCCGCCCAAACCGCCACGACCGCGCCGTGCGCAGCAGCAGCGAGGCGAGCAGCAGCCCAAAGGCCAGCAGCAGCGACCAGACTCCGTTCACGAGCTGCCAGGTGGCGGCGTCGGCAGGAGGGGAGAGCTCGCCGCCGCCGCTGCCGCCGCTGCCGCTCCAGCTGCTGCTGTCACTGGCTCGAAACTCCTCCACGCTGCCCTTGATGGCTTGCTGCAGGAAGAGCAGGGCAATGAGCATGCCAAACAGCTCGCCGCTGAGGCGCGTGAAGTGGCGGATGTACTGCACAGAGGGATGGAGGGAGGGAGGCAGGGAGGGAGGGGAGAGGGAGGGTAAAATCAGCATGATGGAGGTAAGAAAAGAGGGGGGCGATGGACACGCCAAACAGCCGCTCAAGCGGGCGAAGTGCCGGATGTACAGCAGGGGCAGACCAAGGGAAGCATGGGAAGCAAGGCGGGTGCAAGGTAGTGAGCAGCAGCTGTAACCTCACAATTGAAAAGGCTTACTGCGCGCACGCATCTCACCAAACCGCCAGCTGCTGCTCACCACACAGGCGTTGGTCAGCGCCAGCACCACAATCATGGCGGCGGCCCACACACAGCACCAGGCCGCCCACGCCAGGAAGCGCTCCCGCCCCAACCCTGCGAGGCATCAAGGCAGACAGGCGCTTGGTTGGCTGGCCCAGGGAAGGGTAGCACAAGCACACGAGTGCAGCCCCAGGCGGCCCATGCTGCCAAAAGGCACTGACCGCCTCCGCAGCAGTCGTACATGTCAACAATCGGCAGCACACTCAAACCCCCGCAGAAACGAAATAACACACAGACACGCAAGGCGCACCTTCCCGGCCCTTTGCAAAGTCGTACATGTAGCCGTAGGTGAGCACAATCGGCTCCGCCACGCCCACAATCAGCAGCGGCTGGCCGCCGATCAGGGCCTGCATCACCCCCGTAATGGCCGTGGCCGCCAGCACTGCAGAGGCAGAAAGAACGATGATGTACACTTAGCCGTTGATTGAGGAGCCGGGTGTTACCAGTACTGCAGCGAGGGGCTGTGGGTTGTGAGGGAGCGCAGGCATGCACTGCAATCAGCCGGCAAACGCGCACTGCGCAGCAATAGAGCAGCGGCAAAATAATAGGATGGCAGCGGCAGGCGCAGCCCACAGTCTGCCCCGCGCCCACACTTCATCCACTGCATTGTATCCATTACGCAGGCCGGCCACCCCACCCAAACCAGCACCCACCCTTCTCCTTGCACCACCCGTCAACGCACAGCAGTTGTGCCAAACAACCTGCCATAACGACAAAATAAATCACCTGAAACGGGAGAGAGCAGGCCCTCGGTATCTGAGCTGGCTTGCACGCCGAACGCTAGCGCAGGGATGGCCGACGCCAGGCAAATGTAGGTGGCAGCGGCCAGGATCCTGCAGCAAAACAGCCGCTCCGGCGGTTGTGGAGTGATGGCAGCTGGGGGGCAGCAGGGCAGGCTGTTGCAAGCATTTTGCTGGTGCGATTAGGTGAGGCTGGCCCAAGCGGCGGCGGCGGCGGCGCCCAGGGGCTCTCCACCAAGGCGGCCGTGCAGCTCGCTTCACCTCAGCTTCCCGCGGGTGCACCACTCGTCCTTCCACGAATCCCATCGCAGCCTGCCCGCGTCTCGGGCGACGCCGCTGCCCAGCGCCCACTTCATTGCGCCGGCGGGTGAGCAGCACGGGCGCCTCAGGGCCGCAGGATGGCTTGCACGTGTCGCATCGCTTCAATGAAGACGAGGGAAAGGCGCGATGGGCCGTGTGCTGCGCGCCCATGTGATGCCCCATCATGTGGCAGCCAGCTGCCGACCACTTGGTAGCCACTCAGGGCTTGCAGCCCCCTTCATCCCACTTGCAGCGCTGCCATCCAATTCAGCTGTATGACCACAATGAAGCAAAATGCACAATGCTGCTGGGAGAGCCGGCATGGGCTGCATGGCTAAACCTGCTATGCATGGCGAGCAGCCGTTGTTGGCTGCCAACCGTCGCGAGCCTTCGGTTGTGATCCGCTGGGCATGCCACATATGCTGCATGCCCTCAAGCTGCAATTTTTCAAAGCTAGTCGTGTGGCAACAGACCGCTGGTTCCAGCAGAGGAGCGGGGAGAGTGGTGCACACGCAAGATGCACCAGGCAGTGGGACGCATCGCAGCGGCGGCGGTAGCCCATCAAAGCCGCGGCCGTCCTGACGCTTTCTGCCGTCTGTCTGCACTGCAGCGGATCGTATAAGCGTTCAAGGCAGCCCTGTGGGCAGCCTCGACTTGAGCTCAGGGTTACGGCGCCGTCATGGCGGCACTGGCCGCCTGCAGAGCCACTGCGCCCGCAGCAACGCCGCTGCGACGGCTAGAAAGCGATGCCCGCAGGTCGGGGCTCTCCGCCGCGGACAGCCGCTTTCCCGCCACCGCCGCCTTGCGGCGCCGCCCAGCCAACATTGCCGGGCGCTTAGCAGCCTATCGACCACCGCGCCCGCCAATGATGGACAGCATACTAGACGACCTGGGGTCAAACGTGGATGCGGCAGCCGAGAGCAGCACCGACCTGGCTGTGAGTGCTGCTGGGTGCTGCTGGGTGCTGTTGGGTGCTGCTGGGTGCTGCTGGGTGCTGCTGGGTGCTGTTGGGTGCTGCTGGCTTGGTGTGCAGCTCTCTACCCGGCATGCAAGCTCTCTCTCATGTCACTGCTGCAATTCCCCTCTGATGGAGCTGTGTACAGCGAGAAACAACCGGTGGCCATGCCGGCTGCTCCTGGGGTTTTTGGCCGCCCACGTGCCGCTACCCTTGCTGCCGTGGCGCGCTCGTAGCTGGCACATGCCCATCTGTCGTTGCCCCACCCTGCTGCGCCGCAGGCAGCAGAGCCGCCAACCGTCTTCCCGCCGCTGCTGAGCGTGGATGGAGCGAGCGACCCAGTCAAAGAGGACAGGTGGGGGTGGCAATCAAGCAGCCGATTTGAGCACCGTAGGCCAGCTGATACAGCATCCCCCCTCTAGAGGGGAGCTCTCGCTCCATCACTTTCACGCCCTGCTCCCTCCCCGCCGCGCAGCCGCAAGTACCGGCGGACCGTGTTTGACTTCAACGAATGGCGCAAGCATCGTTCAACTGATCGCTACGTGCGGCACATGCAGAGCATGACCAGCGTGAGTGTGACTTCCGCCCCCTCACACAGGCTGGTAACAACCAACCATTGGGTGGGCGGCCCAGCTTACTGTACCCCTCAAACAGGCTGGAACAAACCGTCGGGTGGACTGGGCGGGCTCACAGGCTCGCCGGCCACGCGCAGCTACCATCAAAAGCAACACTCCACAAGCTGCCGCACGCCGCCCGCGGATGCGCGCTTTGTGGTGGCAGCTCGGTCTCAGTTTGTGATGTCACAATGGGGTGGCAGCTCGGCCTCCATTGCTGACGTCACAACGGGGTGGCAGCTCGGCCTGTGTTTCTGATGTCACACTGCTCTGTCCCTCTCACACTGCGCAGTCGCGCATGGTGCGCGGCCTGGCGGCCCCTCTGGGCTACATATTTGCGGTGGCAACCGTCGTCTCCGCCTACAACGCGTCAGTGGAGGTGAGGCGGCTCCTGTTTCCCTTTGTTTTGCGGCGGAGTGGATGGGCGGGCAGCAGCACCCCTTGCAGCAGCGCCGCCAGTAGCGCTGTTTCTATAGGCACACACCGGCTGCGCCTGCGCTGTTGGGCTCCCAACAAACCTAAACGCACATGTTTTGCACCGCCTGTCAATCCTGTTACATGGTTTTATACTAATTAAACTCCAGACTTAATGCACAGTAATAGTGTGTAAATACACACCTCCCAACAAATCCGCCACACACACACACACGCAAACCCCTCCTTCCCCGCACAGGCTGGCCTGCTGCCCAACCTGCTGCCCGAAATCAAGATGGCAGGCAACGGGCCCTTTGCCGTCACATCATTCGCGATCTCGCTGCTGCTGGTGTTCAGGTGCGTGGGCACGCTGAGCCCGCTGTGCGCTGCTGCCTGGCGTGGTGCAGGGGCGCTTTGAGCCCGCTGTGCGCTGCTGCCTGCTGTGCCTGCTGGGCCTGCTGTGCCTGCTGCATCCCCCCGCCACCTTGGCGCAGCAAATCGTTCCTGCCTTCTCCCCTCAGCTTGCACTTGCTTGCTGCCCTGCCCCCTGCCTATGAGCAGGACCAATGCCTCGTATGCTCGCTGGCTGGATGCACGCAAGTCGTGGGGCAAGCTGATCAACCGCAGCCGCGACCTGACGCGCCAGGTGTGTCGTGTGTTGATTTACTGTGACGTTTCAGTGTCCTGTGACGTGGCTGGCGTGTGTCGGTCAACCGCAGCCGCGGCCTGACCCGCCAGGTTCGTTGTGTGGTTAACTGCAATTCACACGTGGCCGCTGCCGCCGCTATTCACACGTGGCCGGTTTGTGCTGATCCGCGACGTGCCAGGTGCATGATTGGAAGTTGGTTGGAGCCCTCTCATGCAGTCTCAGTGTGCAGAGGGCCTGTCACGCTGCCTGCTCTGTTGACTGTGGATAGCAACAGCTTGTGATACAATGCACCCACCCCATGCAGGCTCTGACTTACTTCCCGCCCGAGGACAAGCCTCTGCTGGACCTGCTGTGCCGCTGGACCGTGGCATTCAGGTGCAGTGTGCTCTGCGCATTACTGTTCTTTTGCTCGTTACCCAGCGCCATCAAGCCGCTCGCACCACTGACGCCTGCTTGCCGCTGGGCTGCGGCCTGCACGCGCGCCGGCAGCTGCCCCAAACAATGCGTGCTGCCCTGCCGCACCTGTGGCATATCCGCTTGCACAAAAAGGCGTCTGGGTTCAAGTCGAAATTCAAATCCAATGTGTGGGCGGTACAACCCTCCTGTTTCCCTTCTTTTGCAGCCGCACCCTGAAGTGCCACCTGTGCGAGGACTACAACCTGGGTGAGTAAAGGAAACCTAACCCTGAAAAATTAGTGCTGGAAGTGCAACACCTATTTGGTGCACATGCTACACTTGGCCGCCCAATGCAACGCCTTTGGGGTGCAGGAGGGAGAGGGCATGGTGACGTTGCCGCCGCTCCCTGCCAAACTTGTGTGCCCTTGCTGCCTTTCATTCACGTGCAGCCGAGGAGCTGCCGCGCGTGCTGCGGCCACACGAGGCGGAGGCGCTGCTGCTGGCCAAGCACCGCCCCACCTACTGCCTGCAAATCCTGTCGGAGACGCTCAAGGTAGGCTATTTTCTTACACAACATGTTATAGGTAGCTGCCAATCCTATGGGAGACGCTCAAGGTGGCTCGTATTACCGATGATGTCGGTAGCTGCAAGTCCTGTGCGGGCGCTCAAGGTTGATGGTTGATGGCAGCTAGTGACGGGGCGCTGCTGCCGCTGCCGCTGCTGCTGCTGCTGCTGCTGAAAGCAGGCAATGCGCCATGGTACCAGCCAGCGATGCATGCATCCCGCCTCGTCCCCAGGGACGTTGGTTCAGAGCACCTTGCTTGCCGCCGCTGCTGTCTCACCATGCCACAACACCTTTTCCCACCTCAAACCCCACAGGCTGCGCACCTACCAACACCACCGCCACCGCCTCGGCCACAGAACGGGTCAGCGGCTGGCCAGGCAGCGGCTGCGCAAGCAGTTGCAGCAGTCCCGGCGGCGGCGGCCTATCGCATGGACGAAAACCTGACAGGTGTGTGGGAGGGGGTGAGTGGGCAAGGAGAGCCGCAGGCTCGGACCGGGTGTCATACTCGGATGCCGGCGGCACTCAAATGCCCTTTTGTAATGTGGGCGCCCACGCTTGCGTTGCTTGTCTCTTGGCGTTCACGCGAGCCGAGTTTGAGTGCATTGCGGGGACGTGCGAGCGCATCCCGCGGCCGTGTCACTGTTTTCATCTCATCTCACAGCAATAAACAGCTGCACTGTTGCCTGTCCTCTCATTTGAACAGAGTTTGAGGACATTGTGGGGACGTGCGAGCGCATCCTGCGGGCGCCCATCCCCCTCTCCTACACCCGCCACACCAGCCGCTTCATGGTGAGCTGTCAAGTTTCAAAGCGAGCTGTAGCAACAGTTTGACATGGTTGGGTTGTGAGCTGCCCTCTCGTACACCCGCCACACCAGCCGCTTCATGGCGGACGATGTCTTGGTCTGAATTGTGTTGTTTGAAGCAGCTGTACATGGCAAGCAGGTGCACTGGTTTTGCACTTTGAAGTGGCTGCGAGCGGCGCTTGCTTCGTTGATTTCTGGGCATCTCACATTCTGCACTGCTGCTGTGTGCGCAAGCTGCAGAGTCTCAGACCATAAGAGCTTGCTGGTCTTCAACTATTGGCCTCCTCCTCCTCCCCCTCAGATCATCTGGCGCACTTGTGCAGCCCCTGCCCCTGCTTTCCAACCCACAGGCCTCCCCCTCCGCACCCTCCTGCCCCCCTCCCCCACAGATCATCTGGCTCACGCTGCTGCCCTTTGCGCTGTGGGAGAGCGTGGGGTGGGCCACGGTCCCGCTGTCCGTCATTGTCTCCTTCCTGCTTCTGGGTGAGCGCGTTTACCTCCTGCATTGTAGTCTTTTTGTATGTTTGTGTGCCGTCTCACAGTCTCCTTCCTGCTGCTGGGTGAGAGCACCCGTGCTGAAATGTGTATGTGCCTGCTGCTGGGTGAGCACTTGTTTTTTTGTATTTACGCGCTGTCTCATCGCTGTCCCTGCTGCTGGGCAAGCACCATAACTTGATCTGGTATGCCCCTTCCTCTCTCTGCTGCGTATACGCCTGCGCCACGGCACCCGCCCTCTGTGCCTGCGCCCTGCCGCCGTCGTGCAAGCCAGCCCCACACACCTGCCCGCGTTTCCGCCTCCGACAACCGCAGGTATTGAAGAGATTGGAGTGTCAATTGAGGAGGTACGCAACACAAAAGAAATGCGCACGCAGCTGCTGGGTGCCTGCTACGTGATTGGTTGGGTGCCTGTTCCGTGCAGAGGTGGTTGCCTGTGCACGGCGTCACTGGCCATTACTGGCGATGTAAGATGGAACAGATCATCCGCTGCACAGCAACCAACAGCTTTACTGCACAGCAGCCAACAGCCCTCCCCTCCCATCCGCCCGACTGTTCGACTCGCAGCCCTTCTCCATCCTCCCCCTGGACGCGCTCTGGTGAGCTTCCATTTCTGTTCTGTTTCTTTTCATACAGTGATCCAGCAGATGCTGCGCTGCACGCTCGTCAGCTCGTCGTGTGCATCCGGTTTGGCCACAGCGCTGTGCACACATGTGAAGGCACTGCTAGCAGCTGCCCACTTTCATCCCACGGCCCCACAAGGCACACAGCAGCTTGCTGGAATGCACTGCGCTGGCCGCCGCTCACTCCCGACTGGCCGCCGCTTTGCTTGCCTCCAACCGCCAACCCTGCGGCGCACAGCGGACCAATGCATCCACCATACCACGGCTTAGTTTGCTTGTTTGCCTCATTTCTGCCAACCCTGCAGCGACACGATCGAAGCCAACGTAAAGGAGCTGCAAAAGACGCACGCCCGGCAAGGCAGCGACGGCGGCGAAGAGGGGCTGCAGAAAGCGCGGCCGCCGCCGGCGAGGGACATTGTTGGGCTGGCGGCGGCGGAGGCGGCAGCAGCAGAGGCAGCAGCGCTGCAGCAGTAGGTGGAGGGTCCGGAGGGGCAGCACTTTCGGCAGCATAGAGGCAGCAGCAGCAGCAGCAGCAGTAGCAGAAGCAAAGCAATGACTGTTTGTGGTAGGGCAGTGCCTAGCAGCAGTGCAGCAGCAGACAGGCCTGGTGGCACTGCGCCGCAAAAGGGACCGCTGCGGCAGGGATGGCTGCTGCTGCTGCTCCTCCTCCTCCTCCTCCTCCTCTGATGCAGCACGCTTTCCGCAGCACGTGTGTTCAGCCAATTTTTCGATGGCTCTCAACGCACGATTTTTATCGCAACGCACCGTGCACTCTGTTCATGCGCCTACAGAACTGGGGATTTTAGATCGTCCCAACCCACATTCTTTCCTGCAGCCACAGCATTTCGGGTCCTTTTCTCCTTCTTTCCTGTTCTCTCAAGGCCAAAATCCCCTCGCAATGCCCCTTGCAACGCATATATGCCAGCTGGGTTGGCTTCTTACAAGGCCTGCGAGCATGGCGTAATGGCCCTTGCAAACCAGCGCCGATCATGATGGGGCACTGCAGCTGCTTGCAGCGGCCGCGACACAGAACAACCCATGCACAGGGATGGGAGGCAGGCGGGAACGAGAAGAGAACGCTGCGCATGGGATGAGAAGAATCAGCAGGAATCATCAAACAGCACGTCAGCAGGACACTGCTGCCTAGATAGGATCACAGGCACGAGCATCAAGCAAGCAGGGATGATTGAACGATGCTCAACCGGTCCATCGGGACGACGCAGGAAAACAGCAGCAATAGCGCCTCCTTATCATGAGGAGAGGCCGGCACGCAGCTGCTGTTGCACGCCCTTTGTGGCCGACAGCGGCTGCCCAAACTGCAGGTCCACCACCAGCTGCTGCTGCTGCTGCTGCTACCTCGCGCTTCTAAGCCAGCAGCAGAGCAGCCAGCGCAGCAGCCAGCACCCCGCCTGTCGCGCCACGCAGCACGCCGGCGGCGCTTGGGGGCTTGCTGTCGCCGCTGGCGCTGGCGCCGGTGGTGGTGGTGGTGGTGGTGGTGGTGGTGGTTGCGGTCGTGCCATCACCGCCGCTGCTTTCCGTGATAAGCTGGGCGTCGGATGGCAGGGGGGACATGCCCGGCAGCTGCTGCAGGCAGACCGCCGCCGCATGTTCCCTGCATGGCACAGGCAGCGGGGAGCACGGGAAGTGCCGGAGTGGAGCAGTGTCGTGTGTTGCTATGAGGCACAGGGCACCTCGGCCGCCGCACAGAGGCATGGGCAACACGTGCCGCTGAGCAGGGCAGGGAGGTGTGCAGAGTGCAGCTCCGTTTATCTGTTCGTCTTTCTCATTCAGAGCCATTTTTGCTGCATCTTCTTTTCTTCGCTGAGCTTGTTTGGCTGCAACTCACACACGGTCCTTGTCCGCAGGCGCCAGCTTGGCCAGCGCTTTCAGGCAGTCCTGCACCAGCGCAAGCAGCAAGTAAACAGGGTTTGTTCAAGCTTTTTCGAATTGGCAAGCAGCATCGTGGCCAGCCCCTGCAGGCAGCCCTGGGTGGCTACAGCAAAGGAAACAAGGCCAGCGCAGTTGCAGCACTGCCGCACTGAGCCCACACGTTTCCTGACATGACAACAGATGCAGGAGCCGCAGCGGCTGCAGCCACATTGCACACAGTAGCAGAGCGCACCCATCTCTGGCGCCTCTGCACACACGGAAGCAGATAGAACAAAGAACGGAAAAAGCGCACCTCGTCCGCCACGTTCTTGATCTGCTTCAGCGCCGCCAGGCACGCGTCTGGGCAGATTTTGGAGTCGGGTGGGATGTCGCACACGCCGCGCGTCGTCACCAGCGGCTGCAGGCTCATTGCACACCTGTGGGGCAGGTCAGCACAGGTTTGTTTTGGTGAGGCATGAGAGCAGGCTGGCCTGAGGCTGGCCTGCCTGCGTGGACGCCTGCCCTGCGCACCACCTGTTCCGCACAACCGCTGTACGGGTGAGCAACAGCGGCATCAGCGGAAAGGCAGCCTTGCGAGCCCCTGTGTCGGCGCACCGCTGGCCGGCAGACAGGTTGAGGGCGGCGGCCGCGGCTGCGCATGCCGCCAGGGCGGCCAGCAGCAGGTGGGCCCGCATGGTGGCTTTGCAGCTTACAACCTGTAGACACCAGATGCGCGGAGGATCAAGTGTAAAGTGCCACAGCGGGGCGTCTGCATGCAGCAGAGCGGCCGGAGCGGCCGGCGGCTTCGCGGCGGCGTCAGGCGGCCGGCGGCAGCGGCAGCAGCGCGTTGAGCCGGGGACCGCACCGCATTGCGAACATGCATTTCTAGTCGCCATGACTGACATGCCTCAAGCGATCCCTCGCAGACAGCCCGACGCAAGAGTTCTTTGCCTGGATTTCGCTCCAGCAGGGAAGCAGGCCCCAAAACCGCTGTAAACACACTATAGTAGAACGCTGACGCTTACTAAGTAAGCGGCGCGGAAGTTACTGCTCGTTCTGAATCGCCCGAGTTTGGAACCCCTCGCTCGTCTTGCCTGGCCGCTTGCACGAAGTGTGTTTTTTCTCGAACACAGTCTCTCGGCCTTCAAATGTCGACAACCCAGTCGCAGGCCTCAGCCAGAGGGCCGCGGGAGACGCCTGCTGTGCGTGCTGTGCCTTCCCGCACTCGCAGAAAGAAACCTGTGTGCTTCCGCTCAGGCAGCGCTGGTGGCTTACTGTTCTTCCCCACTGCCAAGCAGAACACATGGATATCTGCAAGTCTACGCAGCCCAGCTTGCATCTGGTGCATCTAATTCACACCGGCAAACATGTGTCCGCTGCTGCCACCACGCGGCAGCAGGAGCGCAGTCCCGTCATTTACCAGTGCAGCATGGGAACACACTAGAACACCCCAAGGAAACTAATTACTCTGCGCTGCACTCCTCTACAAAATGTTCACAGTCGCCTGACGCGGCCGTTCCGGTCTGTTCTCGCAAGCTGTTCCGTGTGTGCTTAACAGCTCCTGCTGCCTCAGCCCAGCATGCTTGGTAGGGTTGCTGTTTCTGGCAGGGTTGTTGTTCTGCCCAAGCTACTCGGCGCGAACCTCCTCCACAGTCGCCTTGAGCTTGAGCTTGCCAGCCTGCAGCTGCAGCTGCCCCGTGGCCGCGTTCACGCTCGCCACTTTGAACCGCTTGCCTAGCTTGGGAACAAACACGGTCTGACCCACCGCTGGTACCCAGCCGCTGGCGGCTAGCGCAGCGTCCTGCGGGGCAGGGGTGCAAGGGCAGGGGCGGAACGTGTAACCAATGCATGTGTGGGGCGGGGCATGGGCAGAACATGGAGCCAAGGCATGAGGGAGCTTGGAATGAACACGCAGCAGGCCATGACAGACGCCGCAAGGGGGGGCGCAAGGGCAGCAGCTGCGTCTCAGGTTGCCTAGAAAACACGCCCAGCTCAGCCCGCTGCCACGCAAAGCTGCTCCCCGACGCCCCGACCCACTGCCAGGCAAGGAAACTCCCAACCAAACGGGCCCTGCGTACCCGCTCCGCCGCCGCCGCCGCCTCTGCCGCCTCTGCCGCCGCCGCCTCTGCTGCCCGCTGCGCCCGGTCCAGCAGCCGCAGCTCGGTCAGAGCGGCAGATACAGCAGAGGATACGGCCTCCGCCCGCTGCAGCTGCTGCGCGGCTTCCAGTTCGTTCACTTCCAGCCTGCGCCAATGGTGGCGGTGAGCAGGACTGAGTCAAAAGTGCGCCAGCGGCGGCGAGCAGGACAGGCTCAGTTAAAAGCCGTACACGTGCAGCGTGCCGCCCTGCTTGCCCCTGCCAATGGTCCAATCTGCGGGACGAGCAAGTTAGCCTGCCACCCACCTGCGCTGCAAGACATCCCCAGCTCCCCAAACCGTACGGGTGTCCAGGCAAGCGTGCTGCACACCCTGACCCCTGGCCCACCCCCGCCACCCAACT